>KV455088.1:0-47200 GCA_001662575.1 Pseudogymnoascus sp. 23342-1-I1
CGCCGGTCGACAATACTCGTCTACCTAGCTCTGATATGCCAGACAGTCAGCAGTATGCGTTTTAGGTTGGCCGTATTGAGCTTCTGTGTAATGCTTAGCTGTAAAGTGTGTGACAAGGGCTGTGGGGTGTAGGAGGAGCTAGGGAATTTCAACAGTAATCTGTCTGCACTTACCTGGACTGCTCAGCTAATCATCTTTAACTATGCTTGTTTCAATGAGCAAGAGGATGAGGATCAGATTCCTACGTTCCTTTCAGCAATATGTAAGGAGTACTTCCAACAACTGGCCGAGATGCCTTTTAGGCATATCCTATAGTGGCGGCTCTATCTGTTCCAGGTTGGGAAGGCGGCCATTGCAAAGCACTAGACATGGTGGTCCTTGGACGGACAGACTGTGGAGTATCGAGGGTTGGAACTGCAGATGTTCCATGTGTTGCAACTGATTATGTCGGAATACCAGCAAGCATACTCCCTTTTATATGAAGAGCTGATGTTCAAGGCAAAGAATTTAATCCTGATGCAGTCGTAGAGGTTAAAGAATGATCTTGATATGGAAGACTTTGGGGGTTCATGGCTCTCCCACCCAGGCAATGCCGAGTTTGTTGAGAAGGCTGACCGCGCTTTATTCCACTGTATCCAGGCAAGTGCGGAGCTCCGAGCCATGTTCTTAATAGAGGCTGATGATGGGAGCATGGTGCTGTCTATCAAGGCTATGGCTATTTACGAGGCGACTGCCCAGGAATTCCTCAAACGACCATTGGTTTTTAAGCACATCCCGCCTGGCCCACTGCTCCGAGAGCCGGAACTATTGTCTGTTATATAGCACGACAATGCCATTTGTTCCTATGGGAGAAGCTAGTGATGATCTATACTCAATACCACAAAGGCTAGTAGTAGTCGGGGTTTATAAGGACAACATCCGGTTCTTGCCAAAGGCGATTGGGGATTTGCTGTTAGATTACATTGCATATGTGATACCTCTATGCCAGATGTTTCCCCGTCAGCAGACGCCGAAGGCATTGATCTCTCCATATGTATAGGCGAAGCTGGATGGTTCCATGTGGCCAGACGGGATGCTCTCTCGATGTCTAAGGAAAGTGTGTGCTCGGGCCAAGGTACCACCGTTCCATACGTCGAACTGGAGACAAGTATCAGTGTCTATCTGCAAGGAGAAGTTCCCTGCGAAGGATCGGGCCAATTTTCATCTTGAAGGCAACGGAGTAGAGGACATGGAGGATGAGCTAGATCTGATTGCCCTGGCTGAGCAGAGCAACCACATGTACCGCATGTTCAACCAGGCATACGCAGGCAGTAGCATGCTCACCATAAACGCATTGCTCTATTAGAACTATCGGGCGTCGGAGATGTGGCGTACATTCTTCCGGTTTGACTATATCTTGTATGGGAGGCGGCCTCGGGGTGTGTTGGAGACGCTCTAACTACAGATGTTCGATGCTTCGAAGCATGGCCAGGTTTAAAGAAGGGGGGCGTATTCCAGGGCAGACCTGGAAGCGGTTGCGTGTAGGCTATATAATATGTCTCAGATGAAGCTTCGAGTTCCGGGTCAGCAGGATGGTCTATTTGCCATGATGGGGCCCTCTTTCTGATCACTACCTCGAATGTATTGGAGACCATACTTCCAGATGTGTGATGAACCTAGACGACATCCCTTATTTGCGATTATTGCGCGTTTCACGTACGTGATACGGTCCTGAACAAACTTATCCGGAGGTTCGCAATATTGAACTGGGGCAGAAAATGAGGTCGGAGGAAGTGATGGCGTTGAGGCAGGTGATGTAGGGGCGGGTGACGGGGTAGGGGCGGGAGAGGGTGTAAGAGATGTTGACGTTGACATTGTAGTCAATAGGGACAACAAATTAAGGGTTGGAGACTCTATAATAACAAAACCGTATTGGTCTAAAATTCAGCCACCCGCCGTCCCCCGCCTATGTAGCTCAACCTATTTATAGCCGACCATCAAGACCAGTAGGACCGGTCCAGACCATGGTCTCGAGATAACCTCAGACCAGACCAAGTCTTGGCGGTCTAGATCAGACCAAGACCAAGTCAGACCAGACCATTCCGATCACTGGGTTATGCTGCAGCTTGCGTGATAGCGCGCCCCCAGCCGAACCAGGACGGACATTTGATCGATAGGTGTCGACAAGAGTTGAAGTGGAAACAGTGTTGGATTTATAGTCGACGTTGAGCTAGCGTGGCCTACCTCAATTTTCACTGGAAATTAGTGCTCTAACACTTGATCTGATCTTCGCGAACTCATTTTATCGGGTGAAGTCGATTACAGTACTTGTCCACAGCTGTGGTCCAAAGTTTACATCGTCCTGGGAGCGGAGACAGGTACAGCCAAGTCCGGTCGTGGAAAGGCATAAGCTTCATATTTCCAGATGCACTGTAATAGATACTAGCCAAGATGTTTGAAACGTTATACTCGAAGGTTTGCCCGAAAATGGGAAGATTAGGTAGATTGAGTAGTGATACAGAGTTGGCAGAGCCAACCATCCTCAGTCGGCCATCAGATCTACTTTGACCATAGTTTGGGCCAATTCCAGTGCCATTGCAATACCTGACCTCTTGCTGATACCCTTGAGTTGCTTGATGATCCATTGCCGAGTCTTATCATCGACGACGGGAGATTTGCCGACCGTGTAGAGACTCCAGATCAGCATATACCCGCCCGACACGCAGGTGTGGGAGGGGCTATCGACAGAAGTTTGGCTCTCGGATGCTGATACAAGCCCTAAGCCCTGTGGAACGCTGGCCAATATATCCCCTCCTCGCTGTGACATGATTTGCAGTAACTCGTGTAGCTTCAACTTAAGATTCGAACAAACCTGGGTTGGCTGCTGGTCTGTGGCAAGAATTTTGTTTATCAACCAGCATGCAATCTCGTAAACAATAATTTCAACCGTTCGCGAATTGTTCCAAAGTCTTATTGCCCAAGATGTCTCGTAGAGGTCATATCGACCATTGTGGATTACAGAATCCCTAACTTGACTAGATTCTAGGACAGTTGTATATGGTTCTTGTATAGCGAGAAGTGTAAGGGCTTGTTGAATGTCGTTCTGAAGCGCAATAACTTCTTCTAGGAAGTTGGACCAAGGTATGAAATCAGACGCATGGATAACTTCATTATTATTTGCGACGTTGGCAAAAAGCGTTGCGCAGCGCGTGGCTAGCACTCCAAGTAGCCAGAACGCACTAGAGGCGTCTGCGTGCTTGGTTGCCTCTTCCTGTAGCTCACACATATCATCTGGAAATGGCTGAATGCTCTGGAGACAGACAGCTGTCATATCAGCGCGTACTTGGTTAAACATGAGAATTGCAGCTGGGTTGGAAAATTGAGACTTGCCCCTGACAATAACCAGTGCTGCGGCTCCCTTGACGTGACGAACCCACGACTCGAAGTTTGAGACGTGCTCGAAGACCCCTAAAGAGATCACCGACATCAAGGTGCTGTCCTTGACAGCCTCAACAGGGGACGCCAATGCAGAGTTCACATAGCGGATCGCCTGTGAGTATTTGGCGCGCGCATGGCTGACAAGCTCGGGCCGCTGAACTGCCAACGCCACGAGACCGACGGCCGCCATACTGGTGACGAGTGTCGGATTTTCAGCATCAGCGCTGTAGGTAGTCGGAATATAGTTTAGATATCCGCATGAGGGAGAGCAACCACCGCTAACAAAGTCTTGGAGGAAATAATTTAGGCCCATTTCTTCGAGACTTGGGCGCATGCCACAGGCAGGTGGAGGCGAGTAAATAACCTCGGTAGCCTCGTTCGAGGCCGCATTCTTAGCTGATTTCTTCTTGGCCCGCTTTATAATATGATTTGTCTGGTCACGGAAGACCAGTTCCCACTCATCTCGGTATCCAGTGCAGTTTTCGCGCGTGCGAATGCATTGTCCACATTGGGGAAGCCGCTGGTCGCACTGCACAGTCTATTAGTACCGACCTCGTTGATATAGGAAGAAAATACACACGCGTCGCTTGATGGTACGGCAGTTGCCGCAACTCCTGGATGCTCTTGTGCGAAATATATTGGGTGGTGGCATATCGAATATCCGTCGACAGATTGGGCAGGAAAGATGAAAAGAGGGACAGCGGGGGTTAGGAAAGGGGAGACAGGAAAACCCCTGTAAAGACGGCTTGCGATTTTGAAGCTTGTCCGTTATCAATCGAAGACAGCTAAAAATAGCCGCAGAAACAAGCTCTCACACCGCAGACTCTGAAGAGCTTACTTGGTACTAGGTTGGCGCAGATCTCGGAAACACTGGGACTGTGTAGGATCTAGGGTAGACTAGCAAGGCTTAGCCTGTCGGTGAGGGCGAGGTTGTATCCTAGAAACGTCTGTTTGGGCCCCGCCGAGAATGCGGAGATCGCGATGATTGGCTGAATACCAAGCAGCGCAATCTCATCAACGCTAGTCCTCTTCGGGTAACTGAGTTGCTCAACCACTCAGCGCGGGCATCTTCAGGTATCAACAAAATTCGCTGCATTTTGATGACGTTAAAAAGTTAAAAATAAGGCTATGGCTTTAAGACTAGAACAGAATAGAGGATATTTCAAAATACATAAAGGGGACCAGTTCTCTCTGCTTTACGGAGTACAGATAGCACACAACAAAAAGTTTCTTCCATTTCCAACATACTTCTTCATACCTCAACTACTTCCTCGTCTTCTTCTGCTCTTTGTTGCCACTACAATGGGGACCGTGACCTACTGGGATGGCATTGCTATTCTCCAGCTCATTATATTTCCCATTATTTTCGTTGCTGCTATTTTCATCTGGAAGCGGACAGGCTGGAGGGTCGGCAGTAAGATCTGGCGATATGCCGTCACCCTCTCTCTTATCCGGATTGCTGGCAGTATTTCTTCGTTACTATCAATTACCAACAGCTCACGCAATGTCGAAGTCGCCGTGGCAGTGTGTCAGCTAATTGGTCTGGCGCCCTTGCTGCTAACCTTTATTGGGCTGCTTAGACAAATGTGAGCTAGCGATAGTGAATCCCTTGTACTTGATAGGAATGAACTAACGTTTTTCTAGTGATGTGGATGAGAGAATGCCTCCTAAGCCGATGAAATTAGTGACTATTATCACCTTTATCGGTCTCATTCTCGGTATTGCGGGAGTCACCGTCTCTGACGACAGTGGTGGTTACCAGCCAGGCACACTAGCCAAGGCAGCCATAGGCATTTTCCTCGCCGTATTTGCCATCTTCATCCTGCTGAGTATGTGGCTATTTTATGAGCTAAGCTACTCATTGCGGAGGTTCCAGAAGAAGTTGTTTATTGCTATCGCCCTTTCTTCTCCCTTCTTGTTTGTCCGGCTGGTCTACTCGGCGCTCGGCAATTACACTACTTTCAAAGCCTTTTCTATTGGAGGAAATGCTACTGTCTACTTGTGTATGGCTGCACTGGAGGAAATTATCGCCATGGCCATCACTATGGCTTTGGGAATATCAGCTGTGCTGGAGAAGGACTTTGTGAAGCTTACTCCAGTAGCCCAGGAGGACCCCGAGCAGAAGCATATTGGGGTGTGAGTTCTAGTTGTTTGTTCAATGTAGGGAGTGGTATACACAGTTAAGATAGGGCACTTCTTAGACTTGATCACATTGACTGTGCTATCTTTTAGTGCGCCGTGGAGTTAAAATACGCTAATCGCTCTCCCACAAAAGAATTCTGAATCTACTTCCACTTTTAACAATTTTTTAAATGTTCTAAATAATGCTGGCTAGAATTACACAAGAGATCTGCAAGCATCGTCTGCTCGCCTTTCCCCTCGCCTTTTTTCTCCGCCTGGAACTCCTCGACGCAGGTATAGTCGACCTAAGGACAGAAACTTGGAATGATATTTTTAGTGATGATCAAATGGCTCCCGGAACGTCCAAAACGGAGGGAGCAGACGTTTGAATTTGCGGTCAAGGGGGTACCATCGCAAATTTCACGGTCAATAGACTAGCCTATTTGGGATTTTGCTGTCCTGTCGCACTGGACGGTGGTGTCGTCCGTTCAGGGGTTTTGACATAACTGTAGTTTTAATCAATCAACACTGACTTAAGAAGTAACTAATTAAATATGTCACAGATTCCTAAAAAGCGGGGTCGCCCTCGTCTATATCCTGAAGGAGAGAAGGCAAAGGTAGATGTTGTCAACAGACGGCTAAGGAGGCAAGCTCAAGCTGCAGCAAAACGACAAAATAATATTCGATTCCAAATCTACACTGCTGAGCAGGTCCAGGCTGAACCTTTAACTCCATCCACATCAAGCGTATTTCCAGTCATTGAATAATCTCAACGTACTAGCAGATGCAGCAACGTCTCAACCTATCACGTCACAACTTGCCAAGCTCCTAGACTCTTCCAATGAAACCAAGGGTCCTACACTATATGATAAGGAGTTAGCCGCTTCCCACCTGAACGGCGGCATCGTGGTCAGGGTCAGCCGACGAAAGGCTGTCTTCCGAAAGCCAGCAGGCACAAAAATAGCTAGTTTCTCGCCGAAAAAAAGAATAGATATATGTACAGATGAATGTGATACCTACTCTAGTTGTGACATAGTGACAGTGCCTTATTTACATTGGTGGTGTTGAGAGAAAGGAAAACGTGCTGTTCATGTTTGATGGGGGCGGGTCGCTTAGATTACCTCTTTGAATTAATCGAACCTTGGTGCTATTCCCGATCCGATAGGTTAGGTGAATCTAGGTTTCCAAAAAATTTACGTGGTCGTATTGGTTTACTTACGCGTGGTGTCACCCCATAGTAGAAAATTGAGGTTTGTGGTTAATAGCCAGTACCACCGGGTGGTAACCAGCAGATTACTGCTCGCCCCAAATTGTGAGCCATTTACTCAGACCAACGGACATGCGTAGGTCACTTCAACCCAGATGTGATTTCCAAGCGCGAACTTGTCGAATCTTTCCAGGATGTTAATGCCATTAAAATCAGGCTGATTCTGCCTGATTCTCCAGGCTATAATTGCACAGAGCCACACATATGTCAGTGCCCGCCACGTAGTTGCCCCGGCCGCCTATGGCCTCGCCCACTTCCAGACCACACCCACAATTTGAGCCGCAGTTTTAAATCGCAATTGAAAACAATACAGTGATATTATCTAGTTATGATGTTGTAGATTCCGCGTATTTCCCCTCTACCTCATCCTTATTCTTTGCCTCTGTTGCTAGCTACTAAAATGATCAAAATACCACCTCCATACCTCCTCCTTGAGATCATAAAATAAGCTAAGATATCTTCCGAAATATGGGATGTAATATGAAACGCGAACCGCATAGCTCAGTATCGAGATAGCAACCGATATAATCAAAATTATAATACTTACTGGAGGTTTCACGGGGCATGGCTGCACAGGGGCAGATAAAAATTTTGAACGGCAATTACGAAGGAGATATATTTTCGCTTCATTTTTGAGGGGAATATTGGTCTGCATCCCGCGACTGGTGTCATTGTATACACATGGCAGCCCGAACTTTCACTGCCAGTCTCTCCCTCCCCACCCAATATCCCAACCGCTAAGTCCCCTCATGCAACAAAAATTATTTCCCTACTTCCCTAAAACACATACCTAAAATCCGGATTCTCCTTATCCGTCAAATCATCAAACGCACGCGCGTGCGTAATTTTCCCATCCACCTGCTTTAAGTCCGTCGTCCCCTCGAGAGCCAGTGCGGTCGCTGTAGCAATCTGCTTCGCCTTGTTGCGACGCGTGAGCAAAAGTCGCAGGGCCACTAGGAATATATTAAAGAGGACGTAGAGGCAGAAATGCGCTGTGAAGCCAGACTTGTAGCGGGGGGCGTCGCCTTTCTGGAAGATCTGAGGCGCTGTCATGTTCCCGGCGGCCCACGCCACAAAGGTCATGGCGAGGGAGGTAGATTTCTTGGTCTGGCCAGCGATGTTGCGAGAGATGAGAGAAAAGATGAGATTCCCTTGTGCGAGATGGAATTGGGTGCAGTAGAAGGCGATGAGGAGGCCGACGCGAGTTTCATGGGTGGGCGTAACGGAGTAGATAACCGCGGTTCCGATGATGGGAGGACTGTGTAGTATTAGCTGGAATATGATACTGGCGTTAGATTCTAGAGGGAAGATTACATTGTCCATGCCTATTTGTTTTGTTAGATCATACTTTGACGGCGGAATAGGAGAAGCCTTACATGCATAACCCAAATAGTCTGACCGGTTGTCTGACCTAAAGTGGCACCGCCAATCATAACTAAAATCGTTACAGCGCCCTGTGCTATGTTTAATAGCTGGGTCTGTAGAAGAGTAAATCCAAATGACTTGATGATTATATTCGAGAACACGCCGAGGCCACCGATGACAAGGGTGGAGGTGATCTGTAGCATGATGTAGCACCAGATAACAGGGTCTTTAACCGTCTCAAGAACCTGATAGGTCTTGTAAGTCTTGTTCTGAATCCCAGTGTCATTGGTTCGGACACGCTCAACCATCATCCGCTTCTGGTCCTCGGTGAAGCACTTCGCCTTCATTGGAGAATCAGGCAGCCACCAGCCGATAAAGACTGCCCAGGCACATGTCACGCACCCTAGAACGAGAAATAAAAGTTGCCAAGAATAGATAGAGTGCCCGACGTAGTGGCTTGCACCCCAGGCAATGATACCTCCGACCTATAGCGAGGTTGGTTAATGGAATTTTATCAAGGAGTCACAGAAATCACCATCAATTGTACTCCAGTCATACAATACCAGAGAGAGGTTAGGACAGTCTGTTCACGCTTCGTATACTGCAATAAATATGTTAGATGGTGCTTGCGAATTAGATCTTAGGAGATTTTGACTTGCCCACATGCTTGTCCTAGGGAATGTCAGTTTCTTTTAAGGGAAGTTAAAGAAGCAAGTAATCTTACATGATAATAAATGCCGGTTGTATGCAGGATTCAAACATGCCAAGCAAAAATCGGACTACCATCAAGGACTTGAAGTCTTTGGCAGCTGCTGAACAAGCAATGACAACGCCCCAGAAAAAAACGTTGGCTGCGACATATTTTGCAACAGGAAGCTTCTGCAGTAGGAGGTTGGTGGGATACTCTCCGACAAGTACCCCCATGTACAAAATTGTACCAAGCCAGCTGAGATCAAGGTTAGACCAGGGGTGTACTCCTTCAGTAGATCGTGCACATGAGAACAAACCTATAATCTTGGCCAACGAGGTGAGCATCATCTTGGATACCCATAATTGAGGCGAACCCAAGGGTGCCTTTGTCTAAAGATTGGCAAAAATAAGTTCCAAGCATACATGCTAGGATTCTCTTGTTAACTGTCCAGAAGAGTGCTTTACTAGTCTTCTCGTCGACGAAGGTAGTATTTTCGCCCACATACGTGGCGGTCTTCCAATTGTGGTAAATTAGTAAACGAACATCAGTATGATATTGGGAACAAACCTCCTCATCTTCTTTTGTTTGGCGATGGTTTTCCTCAACTGGCTGGGTATAGGGAGCTATCTCATCATGGCGGACCACTGAGGATTTCCCTTCCTGGCTCATGCTGCTGGCGTCGTAATGTTTGTTGTGGATATATTAATTTAGTGTGATAAGAGATAATGAGTCTGATGAAAGTGAAATGGATGCAAGATATATAGCTAAGACATTTAATCGCATTGGCCGGCGCGGAGACACAAGATGGGATACTGGGGACTGAGCGGCTCCACTCTCCCCGCTTCACCCCGTATGGGGCCCCACACATTTGCAAATTTAAGACGGTGAAGTAGACGCGGGGAAATAGTCAATGGGGAGGGTGCGTGGCGCCGGAGACAACCCCGACATTTCCTCCGGTCTGATGGTACGTGAGAAGGTAACTGGGAAGACAATGAGAGAGGACCGGGTATACCCAAAAATCTAGTCATATTCAACAGATGATATTTCCACTCTGGAAGCTGAGCTGATCTGACGGTAGACTTCTGGGTCTATGGTGCCTGTAGATGCTACCTGCTACAAAGAGCAAGAGCAAAGCAAGAGCAAAAATAAGTAGACGGTGGTCTAAATCACATGATCTATCGGTAGTGTAGGCCTGTACCCCGCACGGTACCTTGGTATATACCCTCTAGCGTGCTTATGCGCGACCCTTCTCCGCACATCTGAGCTTCTCAACGCCTTTTATTTAGGTATGTAAGGCCTATGCGAATGAAATATTTGAATGAAATGTGCGAAACTTTCGCGCCTACGTCGAAACATGCGCAATAACGCCGCCGAGACTGCTGTGAGTGACGAGGATTTACACGTCCAAGAGTCAAATACGGGCAGTGGCAAGGGACACAAAGGAGGAGCAGAGGATGATGGTCCAGCGTGAGTTGCACGGTCTTGCCTGAGGGGAAGAGAGGAACCGAACTGATGCCAGGTATAGTTGCCAGCCATGCCGCAAGAAGAAAGCAAGATGCTCGAGGAAGCAACCATGTTCACATTGTGTGAGATTCAGTAAGCTGCAATATTTAGAAGCTGAAATAATGTTATTCTAATATCTTTTAAGATGTTGATTGTGTTTATGACGACCGAAAGATGAAGCCCGGGCTACGGACAGGTGTAGTCGAAAAACTCAATCAGAGGGTCGGTATGTTGAAGTTGCTCCCCTTGGTTTCTTACATTGCGAATGTTTAATTTTATATTCCTGCACCCTCATTGCCCGCTATTGGAAAGTAAGCATGAAGCTCGTTCCATCCAATCCAATCTTGCGGAATAACTTAACACACCATGAACCATACTGCTGTCTTTCCTAATTAGCAGTTATATTTAACAGCTAATCGCTAACAATATTTGAAGCGACTCTCGAAAATATGTTCCTCGGGCAAGGAGTCCTGTGGCAGCAGGTCTGGAATTGCTTAAATTCGATCCAGGCGCAAACACCCACATCCTTCGACTCCTCCACAACTCCACCCTTGAATGCCGGCGAGACACTGAAAATATACACAAGTCAACTTAAGTCTACTCTGTCGCATCTTTCAGTCGACTTCGATCCATCTGACGTTGGCATAACCAGCCCATTGAAGCGTCAACGCGCCAATAGTACAGGAGAAGAATATCAGCAACAGAGGCCTCAGCCAGTACCACAATCAATATTAGAGGACAAGGAATATAGCCTGCCCCCAGACGATTTGATCAATTCATTGGTCGATATCTATTTTCATAGTATACATCCCTGGATTCCTATTCTTCACGTGAAGCAATTTCGTGAGCGGATGGCCAATCCTGCCCAGCGTCAAAAATTGACCACGATATTCCATGCCATTGTGTCTCTGTGCATTCGATTCTCCAACGATCCGAGGGTCAGCAGCGCCGAAGTGAGAATGAAATATTCCACGAAGAGCAGACAGATAGTAATTCTGCAGAGTATGGAGTCCTTCTCTGTTGAGAATCTACAGGCTCTCGTCATCTGTGCTTTTGACACGGTAAGGCGCTCTCGTCTATCACATGCGGAAATATTTGCTAATTGTGTTCTAGATTGGCAGTGGCCGTGGACCTTCAGCCTGGTCTATTGTTGGAAGTATGACGAGGACTGTGGAGCAGCTGCAACTAAGCGTAGAAGAAGAGGATCAATCTCAGTCCGCTGAAGAATTTCTCATCAAGCGCATGGCTTTCCTCCCTCCGTGTAATAGTTGGATAGAGAGAGAGGAGCGTCGGCGCGTATTCTGGAATGTCTTCTTGATGGATCGATTCTGCAGTATAGCTACTGGGTGGAACTTCTCATTAACAAGCGCCGATGCCAAGAGGCGTCTTCCATGCGAAGGAGCATTATGGGAGGAAGGCAAGCCTCTTAAATCTCCAACGCCGTATTTCGGGGTTGCGGATAAAACCGCTGGTGGAGCTCTGCCGTCTTGGAGACCCGAACTTGAAGACCAACGCCTAATTGGGGGTTTTGCTTATTGCATCGAAGCATCAGAGAGTCTAAGTCTCGTAACGACCTTTTTCTTGCGACAAGCTGTAAATATGTCCAACGATCAGGACGTGCAGATGTGGCTGATGCGCTTCAAGGAGCTTGACTTAAGGCTCGTCCAGTAAGTTCCTTTTTACGATTGGCTTCCAGTCGATTTGAATAGAGCAAAATTCTAATCTCGTTTTAGATGGAAGTTGTTTTTACCGGAGAAATGGCGAGAAGCGTGTGCATTAAATGATGATGGTGTCCTCGATCCAAACCTGACCTTGGCTCATATAACTCACAACACAGCCGTCGGACTCCTGCATCAGGGAATCGCATATCCATCACAAGAGTGGCAAGCAAAGTCCATCCGGCTCCCCTCCACCTCAAGCGCCGAAACCTGCCTAGCCGCTGCAATGGAGGTCGCCATTATTGCAGAAAAATACTTGCAAGACTCCATCTCCCTCACAAACCCCCAGTTCGCATTTTGCCTTTTCATCAGCGGGCGAATGTTACTTGCGCACTCTATACACTATAATATCCCTCTACCGCAGGAGTTCGACTCCTTGACGAATAGCCTCCGAGAGATCTCACGGCGCTGGAATGGCCCCCATGCCCAAGATGGGCTATGTGATGTATCTCAAAATCTTGCCTCCAAGTTTGCTTCACGACTAGTTCACGCTCGCGATCAAGGCCCACATGCTCTCGATCTCCGGCAGGCGGCATACTCGGAGGACAACCTCCAAGATCCTTCTGCGCAGCAAACGGCATTTTTCTCACAAGTCCCACAGTCCCAACCGGATCACACAGATCCTAACGGCACTCATTCTATCTCCCAGTTGGCCCTGCCGATTAGCCAGCAGTTAGTAAACGGTGGCACCATAATCGCCGATCAGGAAGGGTCACCAGACAGCATCTCACTCGCCTTCCCGCCCCTCCCCCTAGCCTTCCAACCCCACGGCGGTAACCACTCGCAAATCGGAGTCCCATCTCCGGGGATGGGCAACATGCAGCAGCTGAGCGAGTTCTTTGGGTCTGGAGAAAAACAAGGACAAGACAGCATGGAGGGCTATGGAGATGGGGGGATGGGGTATGGGTTTGAGTATCAGAATCCATTGACATATTCGTTTCTGCCGACGCAAAGGGTGAGTATGTTTTCTGAGCAGAATGGGAAGGAAGGAGAAGGGGATAATAATATGGAGAACGGAACTACTGGGTTGTGACATTAGGTGGGAGGTGACGCAAATGGAGTGGGAGATCTACAGTGTTTCTTGGATATGGCGCATGGAAAGTCATACTTTGGCGTGGCAATCATTCGACTAAATGGTTCAGACCTTTTTTGTTCGGAACACAGAATTGTATAAATTTTTCTAGGCGCAGTGGGGTTTCAATGAGATCTAGGCATAGTATGGATCTCAAAAGATATCTAACATCGCATTGTATATGACTTCTATCTCCCCATCCACCAAAACCCCGCAGGATCATCACTAACCTATCTATGCATCTCACAAACTCGCAACCCGCCTCTCTCTCAAACCATACTCAAGCTTGCCTCGCGAAGTGTGCCCCAATTCCCATATCTAGCAATAAGTTTCCAACAAGCAAGAAATAATAATCCGCATAAACCAGCCCATGATCCGCCCACTGTCTAGGCGCAAACTCATAGTTATTAATCGTCGAACCCTCCAATATCGTCTCCGCGCCATTCCCCATCTCCACCTCTAACGTGCCAGATTCGGTGGTCGTCCCATGTTCAGCGGAAGGGATCACGATGGGGGCGCTGTGGAAGTGTGCCGGTGGAGACAGCTGCGTCGTGCACAGCGAGGAAAGAATATGGAGCGCGCCTTTCAGGTAGGGGGAGGGCTGCCCAAGCGCCACGAGCGAGGTGTGCAGAAGGAGCATGCCGTAGCAGGCGATAATCCCAGCGCTGGTATCAGTGGGCTGTGTGGACGTGGCCGGGGCGGAGAAGTCCCAAGGAGGGACGCCGCTAGGGGGAAGGTGTGCGAGGAAGTAATCTGCGCAACCACGGGCGGTGGCGAGGAAGGAAGGGTTGTGCGTCCAGGTGTAGGTCTGGGCGAATCCAGTGATGGCCCATGCCTGGCCGCGAGACCAGCAAGAGGAGTCGGCATAACCCTGGTTTGTCATCTTGGCCTTTACAGCGCCGGTAGCTTGGTCAAAATTAACTACATGGGTAGTGGAAAAGTCAGGGCGGATATGGTGAGTTTGCGTTGACTCGGCGTGGGAAATGGCGATGTCGCGGAGGGCCGAGTCGCGGAGTTCAGAAGCAGCCCAGAAGAGGAGGTCGAGGTTTAGCATGTTATCCTGATTTCATAATTAGGCTCTATGACCTTGGATACCGTAATTCGTCTGAGATTGGATGGAGAACTCACTATGATTACCAGGAAGTCTAAGCTTGGATCTGTAAATGAATACCTCTTCGTGACACAGGTGTCCCACGACCGTAGGCATTTCGTCCTCGAACTATATCGAGTAGCCAAGGTTCGTGCGGAAGTTATCAGTGTTTCATATGCCTTAGAGTCATTTTCAATATCCCAAGCCTTCCTTGCCCAAGGGGAGATCATGAAGCTGAGGTCGTGTGTGGTAGTAAGATGGGAGTTCTTGTGGAGGTTTACGGTCCACCACTTACACGCATATCTTCCATACAGTTAGCATCAATTTGAGAGCAACAAGAGCACCGATATTGAGGTTCGGATGGGAGATTATCTCACTGTAGCTGAAGTGTATGTGGGGTCTGAGGAAGATCAGAATATGACGAAGGAAAGGCGATTTGAGGGTACTTTCGTTGCCGCTCTAAAAGGAGGTATAGAGAACCAGGGAAAAATCCAGATGTCCAAAACACGGACTCCCGGTAAACATATGCTGTGCCTCCAGGCTTTGTAAATTCCGGATAGAGAGTTGGGGGAGCTGACTGGAACCATGTTAGCATTCAATATCAGAGCTTCCAGTGCTGTAATCCAAACCTTGTTCAACGCCCGTTGCGCAACTCCCCAAATCTTTGCTACTGTTGAAGCGGAATACAAAGCTGATAAACATCCATTCTCAGTCTGACTCATGTCCAGAGAATCACTTATAGGCGGCGTTACAAGTCCGACACCATTGGCCGGTTTACTGGGTTGTACAGTCTTCCTCCGCTTCTATGTTCCATTTCAGTTTTTTTCTTCCCTGAGTTCATCGATATAAACTCACCAAAGAATCGGCATCGTCAAATAGATTAGAGCGTAACTCGCCCTTAGTACCCAGTGGAGATTGGGCTCTTTTTGTCGAAGCCACCATGACTAGGGTGATAGAGGGGATTCGAATTGGGATAGATGGCAAGGGGGGAAGCTATGGGAAGAAAGGCGGCCTTTCTCTCTTGTACTCGTGTTATGGCATGTCGACCACAAATGAGGAGATTCTATTTATGATACCTATTCGGAGTAGGTTATACCGTGCTACGGAGAAGTATAGGCCTTCTCAAGACCAAAACTCCATAGGGCAATGTTCAATAAGGAGGCTAGGAGCGAACGAGGCTCCAGAGTAATGAACATAATGCCCACTCGGAGCAGCCGCACCGTCGGACCAATGGGTAAATGCATGGAAGGTCGCCCGGTATTATCGATTGCTCCATTTACCTTACCTTCCATCAATGAAGGTCGTGATGTTTGTTGGCCAACTCAGGCGCCCGTTCTGCGGGCGCCGGTGCAAGTACCGGCAAGAGCCCCGGTTCTGTGCATGCCATGTCAACTATATTGCGGGCGCGCCGGAGGAAGTACCGGCAAGAGCGCCGGTTCTACGCATGTAGCACGCGCCACACCATGGCCGAAGATCTCAAAGCCAATGCAACCCAACAAGCTTGAGATTAACCTTTCTCCAGAAAGGAATGTCGGGGTACATTCGCAAATGCCGACTAATGACTGCTTGGTTTAATTTTAAGATGCATGCATATTTCCCCCGCCCATGTTTAACCCCGCCATTGGGGGCTTCAGCGAATTGCTCAATTATGACATCTAGATTACTTCTAGAGAATTCCCGCTCATCGCTCTAAATAATCTAGACACCAAGTTTATCATCTACGGCTTTATTAACTACCCGTTAGTGGAT
The DNA here is from genome assembly GCA_001662575.1 of Pseudogymnoascus sp. 23342-1-I1. Lineage (NCBI taxonomy): Eukaryota > Fungi > Ascomycota > Leotiomycetes > Thelebolales > Thelebolaceae > Pseudogymnoascus > Pseudogymnoascus sp. 23342-1-I1. Next base: position 15,994 of record KV455088.1, read on the forward strand.
ATCATCATGAAGGTATACCTTTCTACACAATTAGGGGATGCTTTATATTCCATTACGTTCACGAAAAAAGCTCTTTTTCTAATCCAGTGCTAGATTTTTGGGGTCATTATTGCACTGTCGTTCCTGGCGGAGAACGTTGTAGGAACTGGTGGGCTGAATGGCCTCCCAGTCCTAAATGGACCCATCAACCCAGTCAGCAATGTCCAGGGAATGAAGAAAGGGCTTGGCGAATTTATTCATCCTGGATTATGGCATACGCATGATGATTTAGAACGTATCAGGCTCGGTGTTAGCAACGGGCAAGATCCGTGGAAGAGTGCATATGCTAATTTCAGTCTTGACTCCTACTCCCAAGCTTCAGTTAGTTGGTTATATCAGCCTTCAATTATGTAGTTGCTAACGTGGCACAAAGTATGTGATGCAAGGACCTAAAAAGATACTCTGTCGAGGAAGTTGCAGTAACTATACGACTTTCACGAACGATGCCCGTGCCGCATATCAGAACGCACTCATGTGGTACATCACCAAGAACCAGAGTCACTGGGAACGATCTACTTCCATCTTAGATGCATGGGGAACAAACCTAACAGACATCATTGGTACCGACACCTCACTATTAGTTGCTTTGGAAGGAGACCTTTTTGTGAACGCAGCGGAGATCATGAGGTGGGAAGGGAACTGGGTTGAGCAAGGTGCGAAACCTTCTGGTGGATCAGGATTCTCTAACCAACTATACTGGCTGTTTGCAAGACAGTCAATCATAATTGGACAAGCTAATTATGGATTGGCAAGCATCAAGGCTCTTCTTTCATTCGCAGTCTACCTCGACGATATATCGATGGTAAACATGTACGTTTTTCTTAGAAAGCAAGAGGCTGACCCTTTGTAGTACAACTACGCATTAAATGCGTATCAAAATGACCCTTGCGGAGGATTGTATGGTAACTACCATCCAAAAACTGGACAGGGCGCTGAAACTGGGAGAGACCAAGGTCATGCTGTCACTGGGCTTGGCTGGGCAGCTTACGCAGCGAGGGTGATCCAATCCCAAGGAGTAGACGTCTACTCTCTGGGAGACAATCTTCTTCTCAAAGCCGCTGAATATGCGGCAAAATTCAACCTCAATAATGATGTGTCATTTGACCCCAAGTTCTACCGATGCGAGGCTATCTTGATTAATGGGCCATGGGCTGAGCCCTCAAACATCAGTCGTGGAATTAGCGTGACTAGCCCAAACGTATGGGATGTAAGTAGTCCCCTACCAATAAGATGAATATGATCTAATGTTGCAGATAATCTACTATCAATATGTTGTGAAGAGAGGTCTCAAAGCACCATGGACTACTAAGGCAAAACAAGCAAAAGACGCTGTTGGAGGGGAACAACGGCGTAAGTTTTTAAATTTTCCTTCATAAGTATGAACACAACTAACGCTATCATTCTTAGAAACTGGAAGCGGCCTCAGTGATCAGCCCAGCTGGGGAGAGTTGATTTGGTCGTATCCCGGACAAGGCAAGTTCATCAACAACAACGATAGGACAATCTGGGGAGGCGGAGTTATTGGCCCAGATGGGAAAGGCAATATTAACGCCGTTTAACTTAGTTACTTGAAAATACAATATTGTAAGGTTTAAACCACATTTTTATTTAATATATAGAGATAAACGGGTTGAATTGTGAAGCTTGGGAGAATATGGCGAAAGGTGCGCACTCGGTGTGAGAACCCCATAGCCAAGGCGTCGATTAAAAATATTATATATTATTTACCCGTGTTCGATTAAATAGCGTTTAGGCAGGAAGTGTGAGCCTGAATATCGGAGTCAGACCTGCGAGGGATATAGCGGACTTTGGCCGGTGTAATTGAAGATATTCTCTGATGCGGCAGTAGATACTATCACAGGACGAAAAATTCGGAAAGCACATTGTAACAGCCATCGCTATAAACTAGGTATCATTTAAAAATTATTTTCCCGAGAGCACTAGCATTTTGGTCTGATGATTGGAAACATTCGTCAAGGTGATAGCCCCTTCGACAGTTCCGAGGTTCTTCCTGTCCCATATGTCCCTGGCCGTATAACGGGGCCCGCGGTTACTATTTTCTGACTTGAAGATTCCATTGAGCGGAATCGTGATATTCGCCCCAGACTTCCCTTCATTCAAGGCTAGGATTACATATTTGGAGTTTCCAGTGCTTAGCGGACCAGCCCATACCTGAACAGAGCCTTCGATGGACAGATCCGGAAGGTATGAAGCCGCAACTCCAGAATCATCTTGAGATATAGCGATGGCTTCCTTGTTGAGAAGAATTGCAAGCGAGGTCTTGGAGATTGTGGTTATGTCGGCGCCGATGATAAGTGGTGATTTTAGAGCTGCCCAGAATGAGAAATGTGTCTGTTCTTCAAACTCCGTCATAGTGCCAGTGCCAATCTCGAGCATGTCCATATCAGCTAGAAATAATCAGCTTTGTGTCCAATAATTTCTGAACGCTACGCATACCCCAAGATCCAGGAGCCTGAAATCCAGAAAGCTCTCTCATCTTTCGAATCATGGTCAAAACACTGACACCCGCATACCCAGTATTAAGGCAGTACGCTGTTTGACAAACACCGCTCTTGTCAACCGCAAACGAGGATGTTATATCGCCAGACATCCGATACGAATTGCTGAACTGGTCTGCCCAGAACCAGGGAAACTGATTGCCCCACTGGCAAAGCGAGTAAAATATGTCTCTGCCGGAGTTCTTGAGAGAGTTCCCCATTATCGTGAAGCGTTCCTGAGCCGAGAGTGTATTGGCCTGAAAACCTCCACAATTATCATACTTGAGGTAGTCTATTCCCCAAGAAGCATATGTCTTTGCATCAAGCTCCTCATAGCCATAACTTCCTGGGAAGAATCCACAGTCGTATATACCAGCATCGCTGTTTAATTGAGTATCTTCCTATTAGGCTAACTGGAAGTGACCTACCTGTAAATTCCAACTTTGAGGCCTAATTTATGGATGTATTTTGCGAGTTCCGATATTCCAGATGGGAAAGTGGTTGAATTGGCTTGCTGGCGACCATTTGCATCCCGAGTGTAAGCTTGCCATCCGTCATCGATGACAACATATTCATATCCTGCTCGCGCTAGTCCCGTGGAAACCAGAGTTGAAGCAGTGTTCTCAATTAGACTCTGACTTATATTGGACTTGAAAGTATTCCACGTGTTCCATCCTTTTCTCAGACATCAGCAGGCTTCTAAAGGTAGTTTAGGTGACAAAATGATAATCAACGAGACCAGCAAGCTCAAGCAGGACTGACCCATCTGTGGTTTCGCAGAATTGACCTTCCCAAGACAGGGACTGACGAAGGCAATTAAGCCAATGGCGGTGATAGTTTTCAGCATTTTTAGTTTGTTCTCTCGGGAAGCCATATTTCTGCACAAGAACCGATCAGTGCTCTGTTGCTGCACAAGAACTCATCAGAGCTCTGCCGTTGTAAAAGAACCGATCAATGCTCTGTCGCTGCACAAGAACCGATCAATGCTCTGTCGCTGCACAAGAACCGATCAGTGCTCTATTGCCGTACAAGAACCGATCAATGCTCTATTGCTGCACAAGAAACGATCAGGGCTCTATCATTGTACAAGAACCGATCAATACTCTGGTATATATTACTCTCCATCGATTTTATTTGTTTCACAGTTTTGTCGCCTCCTAAAACCCGTGAGGGGCACACCCAAAAATCCGGGGGAGGTCCCGGAGGAATTCCATAGGTCAGGATGCATTACAATGGCCCACCGCACACCTGCCATTTCCCATTCTCCGGTGATAGGAAACCGCATCAAATTATAATTATTTTCCGCGCGTACTGCCGGGGCAAGACCGATGATTTAGAATAATGCATTGCCGGTCGCTGGCTCGGTTTATCGGTAGCATTGTTCCACAATTAAAGTAATAATCAACGCAGTTCGCTTTCTTCTATCCCCACAAACATGAAGCTTCCTATCTTCACCGTGATCGTTATCACTGCTCTTGGGCTCTGTGATCGCATTGTTGATCGTCAGCCTCTCACTTATGCCACGGTATCAGAGGGAACTTATGTTCCGCCTAAAAATTCAAATGTAACGACTCTGCTAGACTTTGTAAAATCGAGAGACGACCTCACTTCTCTCGCAAGCGTTTTAGCAGAATGTGGCGGTATGCCTTGTCCTTTTCCCAGCGAGAACAGAGGTCTAATTCCAACCTAGGGTTTCTTCAAGCCTTCGATTCCCCCACAACTTGGTCTTATACGTTCTTTGCACCATCAAATACAGCATTCAACAATACCGGAGCTTATTTTTCCACGTTTGCCGCAACACCAAAAGGCAAATGGTGGCTAGGCAACCTAATCCAGCACCATTATGTCCCAAACACGCAGCTGAAGACATCGGCGTTCAACACATCCTCGACACGCATCCAAACGGGTAGTTTCCTATATGTCGGGACGAAAATTGTCGGGGATCAGCTAGTGCTCAACAATGTTGCAGCTGTCACTGATGCGAATATTCCCGTCACGAATGTAAGGGAAATGCTTTTATAAAATAATCATCGCTAACGTTCTCCTAGGGGATTGTGCATGTTATTGACCATATCTTGGACCCCTCAGCGCAATTGTTTATGACCGACGTTGCTAAAACGAGCCAGGCATTCATTGCAGGCAGTTGTTCAAATCCTTTACTAACTTACTGCTAAATGATGGAACCGAGGGGAGAAATTAGTAGGAATTATCGTTTTCTCGAAGCTGACAACTATGGAGGTTGGGAACAATTGGAGAACTTAAATGTTAACTCTATGCAAAAACTCACAGTCCATCGAGTTATCTCGTCGCAGTAAAAATTAATATTTTTACATATGCCCTCATTGAAAAACTATTTAGAAGCTGCTCTTTATTTCAATGGGATGTAGTTTTTCAAGAAAGGCATTTGAAGTTTGTTGAAGTGCAAATTAGCCCACCACCACCACTTTTCTCAATGAGTTAGCAAGTTGTGTACTGTACAAGCCAAAAGTTCTGCCATTGTCCACCGCCTTGGAGACGCCCCAGCACAGTGAGACGTGAGACTCTGTCCAGATCTACCCATACCTCGAAGCCATGCGGACTAATGTCTCCACCGCCGGTGGTGAGCCTTGCCATTTTCCAGATGCATACAATGTAACTAATAAAGTGTGAAGACACCATCGCCTCACCGCTTCATCATAAAGAACCCTAGCCGGCCCGCCCCAAGCCAACATGCACCCCAGTCCAGCGCGCCTCAGTTTAAGGCCACACCAAAATTCTCTTTTGCAGCCTCACAGGGCCTAGGAACTATTGGTTCTCAGCATGCTGCAAGCACGCCTCGATTTAGTACGGCTGCAACTGTGGGGGTGAGCGGACATCGTGGAAACGAAGATGAGCAGGATGATCACGTGGCAAGATTAAATGAAAGACGCCGGGCGGCATATGCGGATCTACTCTCACAGACATGGGAGGATGATGAGGATGGGGCCTTTCAAAGTCCGGCATTGAAACGGAGGAGACTGAGCTTGGAGCCTATCCTCAGCTCCCAGCCTCATGACAATGAAAACTACGACGATACCAATGTCGACTTCGAGCAAGAGGATGAACAACACGACCAACAGAAGCTGGCACATGGAATTGATGATGACTTTGAAGATCTACTAGCTTTGGAGCCAACTCTATCGTCACCACCTCCTCCGGTCTACCGCCCTCCTCCCAGTGCGCCGCGCTTCGTCCTCTCGACACCTTCCAAACCCACTTCGTCCATGCCGGCTCCTATCGAGTCCACCGATACTTTCCTCCGACCACCACGCTTTAAGCCGCCAGATGAAGAGCGCGAAACTGCTGTGGAGCCTCTGCCAGAGCATTTCTCCCCGCGAAGGAGGGGCCAGAAGTTCCTGGCTGGCGGGTTAGCTGCAGAGGTCAGAGGCTGGCTTGTTGACCGTGAAAGTCAGGCGATAAGGAGTGCCAGGAATCCTATTAGGGAGGATGGTTGGAAGATTAAGATTGCGGTGGATGAAGTTACAGGAGGCCATGGGGCTGGGATGACTCTCGTCAGGGGTCGACGGGTGGGAAGCAATGCCGATGGGGCGGCGGATTTATACCTGATTCGTATGATTCTAGGGGGAGAGGAAGGGATGAGTGAGGGGATTCGAAAAGGAGAACAAGCAGCAGTGGGAAAGGTGGTTGGCGTGAAGGGGCCTGCTTGGGAGATCGAGATCGATGGTGTGAGATGGGGCGTGAGTGCCACTTGGAAGGTGCTTAATTGACGTGGCCTATGATATGGACTAGTAATGTTACATGAAACGAAGGAACGAAATATGTTGCTAAACATTTAGCAAGAAGTAGCTTCATTATTATGCTACATGTAATTTATAATTCAGCCCAACTCTTCGCAAACGATTCAGAAGGTCTGATACGTGCCACCACAATACGACACAGCCCCGCCGATAAGCGATTACGTAGCCCTCCAGGTAACCGCGTTTCAACGAACATCCAAAATCGAGCATATGTATCCAGACCATCAACCTTTGTACAAGGCAAGAATAAAACCGCATCCATCAAACACATCAGGCAAACATTACTCATGGCACGGGTTCTCGTGTATTCCATCGCGCTCGTCGCGTTCCTAGGCGGTTCGTCCCCTCCCTCCCTCCCGACGTCAAGAACACCCCTCGTATCCACCCACACATGCTAACAACCATCAAGCAACCGCTCTGACGTTGACGTCCATCTTCCTGCCTTACTGGCTTACAATCGAGTCGCCAATCACTCCGGATGATCATCTCAAGATAACATACGGCCTCCACCGCGCCTGCAGCTCCCTCACCAACTCGTGCCGCCCTTTCCCGTCTTCGACCGACTGTCTATCTCCGTCGTCAGATGGACCCAATTTCTGCACCATCTGGCGCTCCTCGGCTTTCCTCATGTCATTTACTGGCATCCTCGAAATCGTCACACTCATCACGTTCGGTATCATACTTGCAGGCGGCTTGCAGAAGCGAGCTCAGGGATGGAAGGTGCTGGTGGGCTTGATGGGAGTGGTGGTGCTTGGGCAGGTGGCTAGCACGGCTATGGTGGCATATCTGTTGGATTACGATGAGAGGTTCTTCCCTGGGTGGGAGTTGGGGAAGAGCTGGGTTATGGGGACGGTTAGCTGGGCTGTTGTGCTGTGCACGGCGGGCGGGGTAGGCGTTGCCAGTTATCTCCTGCCTCCTGAGGGAGGATATGAGTTGATCCCTAGTGAGAGGGCTAATAATTAATGGTGGGCGTGGTGATAGCGGGATGAGCAGGTATAATGGCAGAGCGGGATGGGGTATATATTGAAAGGCGTTTGGGAGACCATGAGTCCGGGGGATATGGGGGTTACCACGACTTGGTATTTTGCTGGCAAAACTTAGCTAGTGATGGTCCTGTTAAGCTGTTATTTATCTTAACTTGAATGTTGATGTTGATAACTAAAATTAATAATTTTATTCGTTGATATTTTATTTTATTTGCTAGTACATTTTTAAACATGAATAATATACGAATGTTTGACTATAGATTAGATTTGATACTAGCAATTTAAGTAAATAGAAACCATACCTTCAGCTTTATTTCTGAGTGACTAGCCTATTGATTATAGACCTGAGTGACTGGGCTCTTGCTCCTTTATTTTAATCACAATTGCTGTAACACTACCTGCTGTGGACGCTCCCTCGTCACACTTTGGGTGACACAAAAGACAGACCGCTACAAACTGCTTGAATAATAAGGCACATAAGAACCAGCCTTGTGCGCTTCTATTTGTTTTCTTCCTGAGACAATTAATCACAGGGAGCTGTGGCTGGGGATAGTATTGGTTCCAGCGGGAAACGGGAGGGTCCGCGCGCCAAGAATCCGGGGTCAAAGCTACGTAATGTAGATTAATACTACAGCGATGTCTGAGCGCAATCTCGAAAACGATCATTGCGCATCAAGCACCCACGAAGAGTTCACCGGCAATGTGCTCTTCAGCATGAGTCCGCAAGCCGCCCCCGCCGGACCTTCTACGCCTCTAATTCGGAAGTCTCGAAAGATCTCGAGGCGCAGTGTAAGATAGCTATCCCAGGACTTCTTTTGTTGCGACGCGGAGGGGCACTGACAAGAACTCGATAGTTTCGAAATGCAACATTCATTATTCCGAGTACGCGCGAGCGTGTGAAACGCCATTTTACCCTTCGAAACTCTGCGAATTTCGATGGACCGCTGGATACGGATCAAACGGCGTCCCTATTGCCATTTCACAGGCACATATCATCCGGGAACTTTACGAGGGCTTTCGAATGTACGAAAGCCTCCGCCAAAGACCTGTGGATATGGCTCCAGACGAGACAAGGGAGAGGGGTGATTAAATGTTCAATCGCATATGTGATGGCCTGTATGGCAACCTTTGTGCCACTTCTGTACAACTTCTTGGGACGTGGAGATGGGAAACATTTGGTTGCGACTATCGTGGTGTATTTCCACCCGGCGCGCTCAGCAGGGTCTATGGTTGAGGCAGTAATGCTGGGGACTATTGCATTCCTATATGCAGTTTTTATATCTGTGGCATCGATGGCAGTATCGGTGCTCTTCGAGACACAATTCGAGCTCATAGAGCTGGGCTACACCCTCGTGCTTATCGTCTTTATTGGAGGTGGCCTTGGGCTCGTTGGATGGACAAAACAGAGAATGGGATCGCCTTTGGTTGGCGTGGCTTGCAGTCTGGCTAGTCTGGCCATTATAACGGTTGTGACAAAGGAGAACGCGGTTCAGACTGGGATTTTCTCTGACGACAAGATTACACAAGTCATGAAAATGCTGATCATGGCGATGATCATAACGACCATCGTCAATTTGGTCTTTTGGCCTGTTTCTGCAAGACAGGATCTCCGGCAGAGTATGATTGATACCACATTTGCAATTTCCGCTCTGCTCACAACTATCACTACGAGCTTCTTGCAAGGCTCTGATGACGAACTAAAGTCAGCGGCCTTTCGAGCTGCTACAAAACGGTATACTTCAGAGTTTACGGCGTTGTCAAAGAATCTAAGGGAGGCAAAAGCAGAACATTACTTCCTTGGAACGGAACGTCAGTATCGTGTGGAAAGAAAAATCGTGAACTGCATGGAGAGACTGGCTCAAGACATCGGTGGACTTCGAAGTGCTGCTACGACCCAGTTCACTCTTCTTCAGGAAACACTGTCCAATGGCAGTAATGGGCTTATGAGCCCCAAGAAGCCTCCCGGAACGGCCAGTTACGGCACGATAACGGGAACTACGAGAGCGAAGCTGGAGCGATTCAATTCTTTGACGGCTATTGAAGAAGCCGCGGAAGAGGATAGTGGAAGGGAAGAGTCATCGTCGCGACCTAGCCTTGACCGAAGTGGCACAATGGACTCAGACGCTACCGATTTGATGACGATTCGTACACCAAGCGATATCTTTGCACGATTTCTGAGACATCTCGGACCTTCGATGAAGTCATTAGTGTTTACACTACAGCAGATCCTTGATGATCTGCCATTTGGTGCTGGGCCGGAGTTCAAGATTGTTATCAACGAAAACTTTTTGCTTAGCCTTAGCGATGCATTGGAAATGTATAGGAAAGCACGCGAAGAGGCGCTGGCACAGTTGTACAGAGCTAAAGATCCCGAGAGAGAAAAGAGTGTCGAGGCAGATTTTGAGGAGGTGGCGGCCAGTTGTGGCCATTACAGTTTTTGTCTCCAGGATTTTGCCGAAGGAATCCAAAAGTATCTAGAAGTCCTCGAAGAACTCAAGGTGGAATTACAAGAGCCGCAGAAAAGGTCTTGGAACTGGCTAAAGTTCTGGTCGTGGAAACAGGAAGACCGAGAGACAGGTATGTTCCAAACATTTTGACATCGGAATAACTTAGAATGGTATTGACGGCATCCTAGACTCTGATCTCGCCCAGAACAGCAACGATATTTTCTACACAAGAAAGATTAAAAAGGCAAGTCTGACAATACCGAAAGTGCGTCGGATTCCGAAACGATCGCTCTCGCGCCGGCTATACAACGCCGCTGCGTTTCTCGAACGTGAAGATATCCGCTATGCAATTAAGGTTGGGGTTGGTGCCGCTCTATGGGCCATGTTTGCCTTCATTCCGGCCACGCGACCTTTTTATGGCTTCTGGCGCGGCGAATGGGGTCTCCTCTCATACATGTTGGTGTGCTCCATCACAACGGGTACCTCAAACACAACCGCCTTCGCTCGCACTAGCGGCACATTGATTGGTGCCGCAATTGCTATAGTTATTTGGGTTATTTGCCAAGGCAACGTCTATGCGTTGGGATTCTGTGGATGGCTTGTCTGCCTCGGCGGTTTCTACATTATTGTAGTCGAAGGCAGAGGACCCTTTGGACGCTTCATCCTGCTCACCTACAACCTCTCCGCGCTATACGCCTACTCTCTTAGTATTCGCCAGGGAGAGGACGATGACGACGAGGGCGGTGTCAACCCCATCATCACGGAGATCGCGCTCCATCGTGTTGTTTCAGTCGCGTTCGGTTGTCTCTGGGGCCTATTCATCGTCCGCGTCATCTGGCCCTACTCGGCGCGCTCACACTTCAAAGAGGGCCTATCAACACTCTGGCTGCGCATGGGTCTGATCTGGAAGCGCGACCCGCTCTCCGCAATCCTCTCCTCGGACATCCAGGCCAGCTACATGAACCTGACCGACGAATTCGCGCTGCAAGCGCAATTGAAACACCTAGACTCGCTGCGGGCGTCAGCGAAGGGTGAATTCGAACTCCGCGGTCCCTTTAAGTCGGCGCCGTTTGCGCGGATTATGGAGAGCACGAGGAGGATGCTTGAGGCGTTCCACTCTATGAATGCGGTGATTGCGCAGAACCTCGTGGCGTCGCCGGGGGAGATCGCGCTGCTGCGGTTTACGGTTGAGGAGAGAAAGGAGCTGTGTGGGCGGATTTGCCATCTCTTTCAGGTGATGGCGAGTAGTTTGATGTTGGAATACCCTGTTGCGGTTAATGATGCTATGCCTAGCATGAGGAGTCCGAGAGATAGGCTTCTGAGCCGGATTTATCAGTTTAGGAGTTGTGATGGGGCTGGGGCGATAAAGGATAAGTCCGAGGAAGAGCGGAATGCTGAAGGTGTGAGAGAAGGGAGCTGTGAGAGGGAGGGGTTGATGGCTGTGGCGAAGGATGAGGATTACGCGTTGCTATATGCCTATGCTCTTGTGACGGGTCAACTGGCAGAGGAGATCGAGAAGGTGGAGAAGGAGATTGAGAGCTTATTTGGCGTTCTAGACGAAAGCCGGTGGTGATCACGGTGCTGGATTTGGATCATGGGGGGGTGGGTAGCTTTGGTATTGACTCCTGCCTGGATAGGTAATAATAGACGGGCGATATTTCAAACCGGTAAACGGATTGTAGATTTATTATGTATCATATATGGACCGTAACGCGGCGCTATGCAACTATAACCTAATGTTCAAGATACTCATGTCATTCATTGATGACTCCATCCCGGTCATAACCCTCGACAACACCAGTGCCCCTGAAAACGCGCCCTAAGTACTCACAGCCGCGACCTGTATCACGCGAACTAATATCCAACCTCTCTCACCTTGCCCGTCCTTTCCTTGATATCATATTCAACCCAGCTAGCCATATTCCTCTTCCCACCCCCTGTCAACCTCCCCGGATTCATAACACAGCAACCCTCGTACTTCTCCACAAATGCATTTGCTTCAGCATCGCACACCACCAACGCACTCGGCAGGGGATACAACTGCAGCGCGCTAGCATAATCCCATAGAACCGGGCGGTCGGTAAGTCTAAACGGCGACAGATGCCCCTGATCCAAGAGGGTTTGAGTAAGTTTCCTAGCCGCGTGTATGGAAGGATCTTCTTGCGCCTCTGTATCGATACCAAGCTCCGAAGACGAATCTTCGGGTACAGGTGCGGCGGCAGTTCGGATCGCATGGCGTCGGAAACGACTCGAGATGTCGTCGCGGAAAAGCACCATCTCGTGCGTAGGTCCAAATATAGACAGTCGTGCAGGATTTGATGTCCAGATCGCCTCGCCGTCAACTCTTGGGGGTGCATTGGCACCAGCGTCTTTCTTCGCTTCCGAGTTGGCGATCACAAACGCCTTGTGCACCCTCGTGGTGAAGAGTGAAGGGATGGGTTCATAAGGGAGTGGTCCTGCAGCGCCGGCGGAAAATGAAGAGTTCCAGGCATCGTGGTCGCCGGGTACAAAAACAAATGTGCAGTTTGATAGAAGTACTGGGAAGTTGGAGAGAGTGGCGGCAAGGATATCGAAGTATTCCTTGTATTCGACAGGCCCCGTGGCGGCAAGGGCGAGTGAGGGCTGGGAAATGAAGTTTCCGAGGAGAATGAAAGTCATAGGGAGTGATTCGAGAGGCAGGAGAGAGTAGACGGAGAGGACTTTGGAGAGAGCGGAGACGTTGTGTGGGTTGTCGAGATTGAGGTCGCCGAGGATGGCAATGTGTCCACGATTTGGGACTGGGGTGGAGGCTGGTTGTGTTTCTGGCTGGGATTGAGAATCGAAAAGTGGAGGAGGTGGGGGAGGTGAAAGTATTCGAGACTCCAGCTCTCGCATGCTCTGGCCTTTTTCCCTTTCGCTCCCCACGCCGAGGAAATCAACCCATCCAAAGCCACCACCGGTGGTTATATAGCCATCTTCACCTTCCCCTACCGTGCCAAGTGTGACGTGCCGTTTCTCTGCTATCGGTGTCCCAACCATCGTTCCAATGAACTTGCCACCTACGGTGCCTCCGATCCCACCTCCCCCACCAAGGACGGAGCTAGTCGTGAGATCTTCATCTTCGTATATACCGTCCACAAGAACAATCATGCCCGGGACGAACCAGGTTGCGTCTGGTTCGGAAACCTGGGCATGGGTTAGGTCCAGGCTAATGGAGCCAGTGAGATCGGTCAGCGCGAGGGTGCCGGTTGGAGAAATGGTCAGGAGGCCAAGGAGAAGATGTGGAGAGCCGGATCTACCAAGGAGGTTGGCTATGGGAGTTAACCGATGTGTCTGCTGGGGCGTGATCATAGAAGAGGAGCTGCGATGCAATGTCGGAGCGCGGTTCGCCGTTGGGACTTGGAAGGACTCGGTGCGTAGTAGGCGCTGATGGATTATGTTGTAACGGTTTCGGAAGAGCTGTGTCTTGCTCGTGGTTGAGGGAAGCAACGAGGGCCTCGAATTGATTTTGTCGAAATGTTTCGTTTTAAAGTTGTAAAGTAGCCGCGGTTGGTCTCGGGCCCCTATCACTTTCATATTACTTCGTATGTCGCCCAAGTTGCCCGCTGTATCTCCAGGTTTGACGACTCCGCGGGCAGGATTTGGGCCATCTATCCTAAGCTCATGAGTGATCCTGCCGCTCTTCATCCGCCCCGAAAGTTCCTTGAAGATTGTCCCTAGGTATTCTTGATCGTCAGGCGCATCTATAATAACTCGTCCTGTGTCCTTGCAATGCTGAGCAACGAAGTTCAGCACCGCTTCCGCAAGCCCTTCTCTCCATTTTGAACCGCAGTTCCTCCCAATAAACGTAGTCAGTTTCTGTAAAGCCGACGATGTAATGGTGAGTCCATGTTTTTTCGTCAGAACTCGGAATGCGACTGGGCGGAGTATGGCAATCGGAAGCTCGATCGGGAGGATGCTGGGTATCGGAGAGTCTAATGCGGACCGAACTGGATAATGTGGAGTTCCAAAAGCCGGGGAGGATGAAGGAATCGGGTTCTCTTTCTCTGTGAATCGCCTCATTGTGGTGAGTTGCGCTATTGCTGGCACAAATTGACCCGCGACGTTGTGCAATTATGGTGCATGTTGCGTAAATTCGAGGTTGGCTCCGGGAGACGCGTTTTGGTCATTAACGCGTATCGGCTGAACCCCGCAGGGCTAGATCCCCTCCTGACAAACGGCCGGGAGCGGTTCTATTCCGTCTACTACAAACACGACTATAGAACAACTTCAACATACGCGAATACTCATGGACAATAATCGAATTTGCTAGAGCTGGCGAAGAAAACTTCTAATATTGACATCGAAGTTTTGACTTGGCTGTAACAACCAGAGCATTTCGAAGTTCCACGCCATCAGGTATTATCATACAATTTCCGTATCGTCCTTCACCTCTCTGATGTCCTACTTCCACAACTTCAACCCCCACACTTTGGATACACTGAGCTCCTGCTGTCTCCCCTTCTCCAATTCTTCATTTTTCGCGCTCTCTCTCTGTCTGCGTCTTTCCATCCCCCGCCTCAATTCAGCCACAAGCGCAGGATTGTCTCTCCGAGATCCCGATTCCAAATCCCTGGCAACACTGCTACCCATGCCACTGGCGGTTGCTTCATTCGGCACCACTGATGAATATTGAGAAGAACTGGCATTGATAGCATTAGCATGTTGGGTGGTTCCTGGAGCTGTTTCAGAGAACGTTGCTATGCTTGGCCGTGGCCGCAACAGCGAGCGTGGAGGAATTGGTGGTGGGGGCCCATAGACAGGAGAAAGATCCGCCTCTGCTGGGTATAGCTCTTTCATTTCTTCATGCTGTTTGCTTCGTGGCTCATTCTCTGGCGCCTCAAATTGCTTTGCTGGAAGTCGGTTTGGCTGCTCTTCGGTATCGTTTTTGTGTCTTTGTTCTTTCTCTTTCATGTCCTCAGAAACGAAATAGGCGAGGAGTTCTTGTCGATCTGGTTCTATGAGCTTGATATACTCTTCCGCTTCAATTTTCACTACTATTGTCCTCTCCATGTTATTAAGCTGCGGCTGCGACTATTGTGTCAAAAACTTACGGTTTGCCATCTCTCTGTCTCTCTCTCTTTCCACCAGTTCCAATTGCGCTGCTCGCACTTTCGATCTTGAATCCCCAGGGATGCGTGAAAACTTGTCTGGCAGCGCGTCAAGCCATCGGACCACCCTCTCTTCTGTCCTGCGCTCTGCATCTATAGCAGCAAGCAAGTCCATTGTCAGTTTCAGTTTTGGGGCGGCATAGTTGGTCGGGGAGGTGGGCGGCCGGTTCTTGGGCTGGGCAAAAAAGTCGATGCAATAGAAGAAATCTTTTGGGACTATATAATGTTTGGCAGATACTTTTGAGCTACTCATTGTAAAGCAACCAGCCGGGTCGCGATATC
The DNA here is from genome assembly GCA_001662575.1 of Pseudogymnoascus sp. 23342-1-I1. Classification (NCBI taxonomy): domain Eukaryota; kingdom Fungi; phylum Ascomycota; class Leotiomycetes; order Thelebolales; family Thelebolaceae; genus Pseudogymnoascus; species Pseudogymnoascus sp. 23342-1-I1. The sequence goes on from KV455088.1 coordinate 31,151, forward strand.
GCTGACATGAGCGGGACTAGGAGTTTGATCATACGGCAATTTGGTCTGGGCCAATGTGGGAAGATGCGAATGGAGGACTGTGAATCCTGCATTATAATCTCTGAGTGTAACCAGCACACCGGAAACTGTGCCCTCCCCGAAGCCGAAGCAAGGAGGGCAGCTTTGGGGTTCACAGCCAGGGGACAGTGAATGGGCTGGGATTTACTTTAACAAGGTGTTTGGCTGCTTTGCTGAAAGCCTTGCTCAAAGGTTAATGTGATAGATACTATGTATTTAGCTTCAATTAACTTTGCCAACACAATTTAGCACTTTGGAAAGTCAGTGTTCACAGGTCAGGACTTTTGGGTCGTCGGAGGGACATGAATGGACTGGAATCTTTGAATGGAAGCGATGCGGTGATACCCTCGAGGCCATGAATAATACTCTGCTCATACTTATCCACGTCAGCTTCCTAACATCCCCAAATAATATCACGAAGTGGCAAAACAGTAGAAGTTCAGAGTCATATCTTTATATTTTAGATTATAGAAACCCAAGGTCCATCCTACCCTTAATCAGAGAGCGGTTTTGATAAAAAGAAACATGCAGAATAGGAGAACGGTCGTTAAAAGCATGAATCCCAGACGCCTGCGCTTCAAGATCCCATCCATGCCATGGCCAAAACATATATTTACACAGTGTCCTCCAACATGCACACTCGTACTGTAACATTGGTGTCCCCCGGTCACCTTCCTTCCCATCTTACACTGGCGAGGTCGATTTTCGATATTGATCCAGCCCATACTGGGCTGCACCTTGCTCACTCCTCCTTTTCAACATGGTGCTTCTCGTCCTTCCATGCTCGCTTCACCGTAGCGTCTCCGCTAAATAGCGCCTCCCTGTCGCGCCTCATCCCTTCCAGCCCTCCCATCAACCCTCCGTTTCGTAGCCGTTCCAGCACAATCGTCATTCCCATCTTGCTCTTTCCCTGGCTATCAATCGTCCTCCGGCTAGCAATAGCCTCGATACTCCGCTGAATGCCAGCAGTCGACCAGCTCGCAAGGAACCCCTTCTTCGGCTCCTCGTCCATATTCGCATTCACCTCGTCCGCCTCCGCCCTCCGTGCCTCAGCCCTAGCCCTCAGCCTCTCACCCAGCCGAGACCGGAATTTAATCGAGGTAGCCACAGCCGTAGTGCCCGACTGCATATCATCCAGGGCGACCTTTCCAGACGTCTGGCGCGTAAACACCTGTTTCTCCACCACACTCAGGATGCCCGTCCAGTCCAGGTTCCGGGACTCGGTCTGCATCCACCCCTCCTTCGCATCGACGGTGCTCGTTTCGAGGATATAAGAGGAGCTCGAGCCGCCGGCGACGTTGCCCTGGACGGATTGGGGGAGGAGCTTGAGGATGGCGGGAGGCAGGCGCGAGCGCTTGAGGTGGATGCGCGTGGTGCTCAGGCGGCCGGTCTCGGGGTCGACATGGCGGTCGATCACGTCACTGGAGAGGACGTGGGTGCTGTATGGGTTTGGGTAGCGGAGGAAGTAGGCGAGGGCGACGGCGGGGAAGGAGTAGTCGTACGTGTAGTCGGTGTCGTAGAATTTTACCATTGCGGCGGTGGTAAGGAGCTATTTAGTAGTACATTGAGAAGCGAATTGGTTTGGCTTGGGAATATATATTCCAAGGAAGAGATGTCGTGGAAATGTGAGGTGGGTGGTGGGTGGTGGTTGGGAGGAGGGGGCGAGCCGTTAATAGGGTGACGTTTTGGTAGGTGAGCTCACAAACTTCTTCCTGAACTTCCGGATGCTGGGCTGCGTGACATTCGGCCAGTCGGATTTACTGTAGCTAGCCTTTACCCCGGATTCGCCTGATTGGTACAAAGCGCCAGTAAACCCGACGGCAACCCCCGCAATAAGGGCGTGTGAGGCGGAAATACGAGAATAAGTACGATAAATATATGCAAAAAGACGATAAACGTATTGGGGAGTTTAGAAAAGACAGAAAATTATCTTATTGATTGTCATGAGCTCTCTACTTAGCTTCTTAACAGCTAGTTGATTAACGTCTAGTGCCTCCAACAGAAACCTTAATATCATGTGATTCACCGCCTACTTAATTAAAATTCTGCCCAATTTGTTACAAAGAGTCATATTGAACCCCTCCATTTATCCCACGAAAGGCACCAAGAGTCCAGAAAATCCCCTCAGAGCCGGCCGAACGAATACGAACAACCGAAAATACTACTCCGGCTTCCACTTTAGGTCAATCTCGCATAATTGCGCTTTACACAAAATGGCCGAAGCCCCGATTGCTCCCGAAACCGCTGCGGCGGCGGCCCCAAGCCAGGCCAACAAACAGCAAATCGACCCTTGGAATGTGAAGGGAGAGGTGGGAGCTGATGGAATAACGAAGGCCATCAATTACTTGAGTTTGGTGGAGGAGTTTGGCACGAAACTGTTGTCAGATGATGGGATACTGGAGAGATTTGAGAGGGTGACTGGGCACAAGCCACATCGCTTCATGAGGAGAGGGATTGTTTTCAGTCACAGAGATCTGAACCTCATTCTTGACCGATATGAGCGCGGCGAGCCCTTCTTCTTGTATACTGGTCGAGGCCCAAGCAGTGATAGCATGCACATTGGCCACACTGTTCCCTTCGAGTTTACAAAGTAAGTAGCCCACCAGTGTCTATTGCGCCAATGCTAAACTCTACTAGATGGTTACAGGATGTTTTCCAAGTTCCCCTTGTTATTATGATGACAGACGACGAGAAGTATCTCTTCTCCGAGAAGCGCACGATAGAGGAGGTCCAATCATACACGAGAACCAATGCTGCGGATATCATCGCGGTAGGATTCGACAAGAAGAAGACGTTTATCTTCAGCGATTATGACTACATGGGAGGAGCCTTTTACCGCAACGTTACCCGCATCTCAAAGCATGTCACATTGAATGTTGCTCGCGCAGTTTTTGGATTTAACGACAGCTCGTGCATCGGCAAGATTCACTTCGGTGCAGTGCAGGGCGCCACTTCATTCGCATCCTCATTCCCACACATCTTCGGAACTGATGAGACGAAGACCCATCAGATTCCGTGCTTAATCCCTTGCGCCATTGATCAAGACCCATACTTTCGGTTGGTTTACCCCCATCACCGCGAACCAATCCCATACTTACTGTGATAGTTTAACTCGAGACGTGGCCGCTCGCCTCCACTTCGCAAAGCCGTCTCTCATTCACGCTCGATTCCTCGATGCCCTACAAGGCCCCGGCACGAAGATGAGCGCAAGTGTTGATTCAAGCGCGATCTTCATGAAGGATACACCCAAACAGATCAAGAACAAGGTCAACAGATACGCATTCTCGGGCGGCAAAGTTTCGGAAGCAGAGCACAGAGAGCAGGGAGGCGACACCGATGTGGACGTTGCATACCAATACCTGACATTCTTCCTGGAGGATGATGAGGAGCTGGAGAGGATTAAGATTGCATATAAGAAGGGGGAGCTGCTAACAGGAGAGCTGAAGGCACTGTGCATTGCTGAGCTGGAAAAGTATGTGTTGGCCTTCCAGGAACGTCGCTCGGTTATCGACGACGCTGTGATTGATGGATACATGGAGATCAGGCCGCTGGAGTGGACTGGCAACCCCAACCCCATTGCAGCTGCCGCTCCAGCCGAGGGATCACAAACACCTGTTGGTGAGCCGGCTGATGGCGCACCGAAACTCACCAAGAACCAGGAGAAGAAGCTGGCGAAGGAGAAGATGATTGCGGAAAAGAAGGCGGCGAAGGAGAAGGAGAAGCAGCAAGAATAAGAGAAGCATATCAAAGTGAAATTTATGAATGATGATGTAGCAGGGTGGGGAGTACATAGAGATGCTGCCGCGTGCCTGCCTATGGGGAAGCAATGAATACCATCAGGTCGTTAGCCCCAACAAAATATAGATGGCGCACAGTGGATTTGCCATTTTCGTTGGTCGCTCATATTTTTCAGTAAAATGATGATTTAGATATATCCTCGTCAGCTGAAAATGAGGAGTTTCATATTCAGACCATAAGAGCGGCCCCCAAGGGGAAAAGCTGATCTGTCTCAGCCCTACCTTACGTACTGGATGGCGGCAGATGGCGACGGGAAGCACTGATTGGGGTGTCGCGTAACCAAAGGATTAGGTGGCACCCTGACGATGTACCCGTACCTCGACTTTCTGCCCCACCACGGGTCACTCCCGATCAGAGCTGACCCTCAAAGCCATTAAAGAACCCCTCACTGTAACTACCGTGTTTACTGTTTATCGACTACTTTTTATATATTTACTCATTTATACACGTTTATACATATTTTCGCGTCCCTTTACTCTATTTGAAACCAATATTCGCGGCGATTTACATGAGCTAGACTTCGTGCAGTGTTAAAAGTCCACTTGATGCGACACCTCTCGCCCGTCTGACAAGCATCAGTCACCCCGCTCGTCTCATTCGAGCTTGCCACACACCCCTCTAGTCGCGCGCCTACAGCTCGACGTCTTTCAAACAAAGCCCACCACCCTCGAAATTTCCAGAGCCCCAACTCCCAAGAAAGGCTCTCCAGCTGGTATATTTCGAGATACCTGCCGTTTAAAAGTACTTGTCGTCTTCCGAAGAACGCCTCGTCGTACTCGCTCGAATACAGCCCCGCACTTAACCACAACCAACTCCCAACCATGGCAGACCTCGGATTACAGGGTCGCAAGACCTTCAAGGTCTTCAACCAGGACTTCATTGTCGATGAGAGATACGTCGTGACGAAGGAACTGGGCCAGGGAGCTTATGGTATTGTATGGTCCGTATATCACTGCATTTGTCAATTCGACAGTCTATAGATGGATGCTGACATGTGCCCAACAGCGCGGCGACGAACCAACAAACAAACGAAGGCGTTGCGATCAAGAAGGTCACGAATGTCTTCAGCAAAAAGATCTTGGCGAAGCGCGCACTGCGTGAGATTAAGCTGCTCCAGCACTTCAGAGGGCATCGCAACGTACATATCCATTACCATCTACTCCAGAGAGCCTTGCTGACGAGGACAGATAACATGCCTTTATGACATGGATATTCCGCGACCGGATAACTTCAACGAGACATACTTATACGAAGGTAGGCATATGAATCCCAAAACAGACCTTCCTCCATACTGACGTTGGCATATAGAGTTAATGGAATGTGACCTCGCGGCTATAATCCGGTCCGGGCAACCCCTCACCGACGCCCACTTCCAGTCCTTTATCTACCAGATTCTGTGCGGGCTCAAATATATCCACTCGGCCAATGTCCTTCACCGTGACTTGAAGCCTGGAAACCTGCTCGTCAATGCCGATTGCGAGCTGAAGATTTGCGATTTCGGCCTTGCGAGAGGTTTCTCCGTCGACCCCGAGGAGAATGCTGGGTACATGACGGAATACGTCGCTACAAGATGGTACCGTGCTCCAGAGATTATGCTCTCGTTCCAGAGCTACACCAAAGCCAGTATGTGTTAATGCCACCCGTTTCATATTACGAAAACTAACCCCTCCTAGTTGATGTATGGTCCGTAGGCTGCATCCTCGCCGAGCTCCTCGGCGGCCGCCCCTTCTTCAAGGGCCGCGACTACGTCGACCAGCTCAACCAGATCCTCCACATCCTCGGGACCCCCAACGAGGAGACGCTCTCCCGCATCGGCTCCCCCCGCGCCCAGGAGTACGTGCGCAACCTCCCCTACATGGCCAAGCGGCAGTTCTCGCACCTCTTCCCCAACGCCAACCCCGACGCGCTGGACCTGCTAAACCACATGCTGGCCTTCGACCCCTCGTCGCGCATCTCGGTCGAGACGGCCCTCGAGCACCCGTACCTCCACATCTGGCACGACGCGTCCGACGAGCCGGGGTGCCCGACGACCTTCAACTTCGACTTCGAGGTCGTGGAGGACGTGGGCGAGCTGCGCAAGCTGATCCTCGACGAGGTCGCCATGTTCCGCGCCCAGGTGCGCGTGCAGCCCGCGACGCAGCATGGGGGCGGGTCGGCGCAGGCGGGGCAGGTCCCGATGCCGCAGCAGGGTGGCGCCTGGGGCGCTGAGGACCCGAGGCCGCAGGAGGCGGGGTATGGGGGGCAGCAGGCGGGGTTGGAGCAGGAGTTGCAGTATGGGCTTGATGCTATGCATGGGTAGATTTTGGGGGTGCCATTTAGTCTCTAGACGAGCTTTAACGAGTTGGGGTGGATGTTGGGTGGGAGGAAGGGGATTCTATTTGTTTAATTCTCCTAATGAATGCAGAGCGTGCGAGAAATTGCCTTTATCTTTATTTTTTGAAATAAAAAAAAACCCCCTGAGAAAGCGAGATAAGCGGGGTGGGAAAGTTGGAAAGAAAACACGAGATATTAGTTATCACAAATGCAGGAAAGGAGACAAAAAAAATACTGTATTTCCTTTGTATTTCCTTATATTTTATCCCCAGGCCATTTTTCACAAAATTACCCGAATCCCACCACACCACCACCACCACCGCCGTTCTTCCGGCGGCTCATCCTGTCACATATCACCCACATCCAGACAAAGCATAGTACCATACACAATACCACGGCATAGGCGCGGCGTTGTCAGCATGTTGTGTGCGTGCGCCCAGGATCAGCGATTGTCGTAGGCCGATCTGCACAAAATCCCAAGCCCACACCAATGTCTCACCCGCAACCCGGGACAAGAGAGAGAGCGGCGAGGCGATCTCCAATTTTAATCCCACTGCTACGTTCCTTCTTCCTTCCTTCCGTTCCTTCTTCCTTCCTTCCGTTCCTTCCTTCCTTCGTCTTAAGGAAAATGAAATTACTTTCGCCGCTGGAAGCGCAGTTGCCTACCAGTGGCGTTTGTTTGCCAGTGTGCCTTGCCTGCCTTGTGTCTTGTGTCTGTTGGAACCAGCTAAGGTAGCGGCCCAACGACGGCGTGATCGAGGTGGGGGCCGTTGCAGATTCGTGGCACGGCTGTGCGGGTGTTGGGAGGCTGTGGAGAGGGCGTGTTGGGGACACGATGGTAGGGGCGTATGAACTTGTAGTACGAGATTTTGTGCGAGGCGGCTGGGTCGGTTGCATGGATGGGACTGCCGCGGAGGTGTTGGGTGCGTGGAAGTTGTGGAAGGATGGGTTGGTTGGGAGGGGGGTTGATTCGTTGGATTTGGGGGGAGGTTGTCGTGGGGAGGACGGGGGAGGTGTGTGTTGGGTTCTGTGGGAGCGGATTGGAGTGATCGACGGAGGGTGTGGTGGGACAGCGGTAAGTGGAATGAAGCGAGATGAATTGCTGGGGAGGTGGATTTACAACATCAGGGAATTGAGAGAGTGGTGGGTTTGATGAGGATTCCTCTGGTATTGCTATGTGGCTATGGATATATGGCTTTGATACCGACAAATGGAGCCATGAGATAGATCTGAAGGAAGTCTTGTTTCTGGTGAAGAAGTAATAATATATACATCCCAATTTCCAAGATATGGATAGATAAATGCCCCCCATGCATTTCAACCCCCCGTTAATCTTTCTTCCAATATAAATATATAAGTTAAACATACTCGTCGTAATGATGCCCTCCATATGTCCAAGTTGTCTACCCGTAAAACCAATACATGGCCGCATATTCAACAGTAAAGACTGCCCCAGCCGTGTGGCCAGAGCAAGAAGCAGGTGGGTTGCCCCCAGCGGTGTAGACACGATAAACCTCCTTGAGCCCAACACTCCCCCCAGCATCATCGAGCTTCAGCCACCCTACTGCCCCAGTGCCAGCAGGCCCCACATTCGCATTTGCAGGAGCAGAAACCTTAGCCACGAGCTTGCTGGACAATTTCTTGCTCCTAGCATATAGATCAAATGTTGGGACGCCAGCGGAGGTGAAGTAGTGTTTTCCAATTATCGTGGCCGGGTTTCCGGCCGGCATACGGGTATTCAGGAGCTGCTGGACGCCAGGAATCGTCAGGTAGGCGGCTGCTGCTGGGAGGCCAGTGAAGAGAGGAGAGACGGGATTCCACTGTGCAAGGGCAGTAATTTCGAAGATTTCTGCAATTGCTCCTACGGCGACTGGGGTGCCGTAGTCACCCGAGCAGGTGTAGTTCTGGACGCCGCGGCCGAGGGTGACAAATTTGAGATTGAGACCTGCGCTAACGGGTGGGAGTTGAGTGCCGCTGCCGGTGGTAGGAAGGCCTGGAGCGTTTCGTGCCCTGATCTGGCAGATAGGCACAGGAGAGGCAGCGGAGAGTTGAGAGGAAGTGAGAAGTGCAATGGCAGCGTAAGAGAGGAGGCTGGTGATTGAAGGCATGGTGGCTGTTTGAAAGGGGCTGAAGATAGAAACTGGTCAAAAGACTCGTGCTCGACAGAAATAAAGAGGCTTTGAGAAGACTGAAGAAGGAGAAGTGAGACCCGGAAGAGAAGCTGGTGGACTGAAATGAGTGCTTCCCATGAACTTCTTATAATAAATAACAGACCTTGAAGTTGACCTAATATTGATTCCAACATCCGTGGGTGGTACTAAAAATCGACTCTTCTGCCATATGCAGGCCTGGAGAGAGTGGACCTTCCACCAATATAGACTGCATGCATAGTGTACATGCGGAACGAAGAACCATGGATCTCCTTGGGCGACCCTGTGCACCAGAGATGACCAGTGCCGCGAATAGATCATCCGACGCTTCCTCCCTCCACTATGGACCAGGATTGCAGCGAATAACTGTGCACTTTACCCGCCAGGCCGCGCGGGGTCGCGTGGGTGGGCCCAAAGCCCGGTTCGGGCCCCGGCCGCGAAGAAGGTGGTCAATACTCTATCGTGCATAGTCGGGATTGCTTCTTTCCTGTAAGCTCAGCGGGACTCAATATTGGAAAACTGCGGAGCCGTGGATAGAGGAAATGCCGCATTTGTGCACTGGGCGTCTGTTGGGCCGTCTGTGTTCCAATTTTGGTAGCCGCCAAAGGCGTAAACAACGCCACTCACTCTACTGAGATTGCCCCAGCGGAACAACTATTCTGACGACTCATCCGGAGCGGGAGATTTCTCTGACGGGATAGTACTAACCCTCTGTCCCTATACTAAAGTATGCAAGGAGTGTAGCATTTCGATTGTTGGTTGCAACTTGGTACTGGGATAGCATACCCATGCCAACATGCTCCCACATGGCATCTTCTTGCCCACAGCCGTATTGTCAAGAACGCCCTGTCGGCGATATTCCAGCTGACAGCGATTGCCACTGCAAGGAGGCAGCCGGGATGCAGGGTGCATGCAGGGTAGTATTCGCATAACAGGCAGGAAGGCGAATTCCGTTCTCCGCTTTGGCCTCGTTATTAGGCAGGTGGGAGGCGAAGGGGGGAGCGAGAGACACCAACAGCCATCGCGGGCCTGTGCCGCGCTCCGTTACACGGCACGGCGGCGCCTGCGTGTGTCGCTTCAAAAAGAGCCGAGCCTTTATCGGTTTAGCGATAGGTAAGACCTAACCAGGAGAGGGAGACTAGAGTACGTACGTGCTGCATAGTTAGAAGCGCCTTGGAAATAGGTCCAATGGATTCTATTTCCTCTAAGGCGTCTGCAGACGATTTATCATCGTACTCGAGTACTCATGCCGGGACAAAGTTCCGAGAAAAGACTGTGCAAAGGACTGTGCTCAGGAGCCAATGGGAGCCTTTTTAAAGGCGATGTTCCGAGCCTGAGAGTACAGGAAGCAGCTGCACATGAAAATGAGTTTCCCCAATCACTATAGGCTAGAAGTATCCCAATAGGAGATTCTATATGAGAGTATGACAGAGAATATGGAAGGATGGTCGTGGCACCAACATCATCCTTCGATTGTTAGTAACACGGTACTGTTTCTTCTCATTATCAGCTATGCAGGGCCAATTTCCCAGACCATTGGACCGCACGGGAAGGAGAGATATAATCACTTGAGAATCAAACTTCGTGCAATCGTTCATGCAGTGCCTTGGAAGGGAAAAAAACCCCTTACTTAGAAGATCATGCATTTGGGCTTAGGACAAGAAGTGATATTTTCCGCTCCAACATGCATGCACAGCTCTCAAGAGACGGAGACAAGATCGGCCTAAGTTCAAAGAGTGTCGCAATTAACCCCGAATAAAACCTTGACAAAATCTCATCTTGACGACTGAATTATATCAACAGAGCTATGGAGGTACTCATACTCCGTACATAACCCACTACAAACCGGGAGGTGGAGCTCCGTGGAGCACCGTGGAGCAGTTATATCCACATCACGTGATCCGCAACGTGCTAATGTCGTCATGATTTGTTTTAGTTGCAGGGAAAATCGTCCAGCACGGAAAAGATAGGCAATCTGGGATTATAGTTATGGAGTGTTGTTTCCTTGGTATACGTTGTAGTTCGATTATGAGTCGTATGCTGTGTGATTGGTGCTCACGTTGTTGTAATCTGAGCTTGGATGCGAAAAACCTTTGATAGGGATAGTCGCTTGCTTGATGAAGTAATACCCGCGAACCTTTTTCGGGGGAACGTGAGCTCCAGTCCAGCCTCACAGACATCAACAAACTCAATCCGACAACCCAATACCACACCCGTTACTTTCATTGCAATTGGTGTCTGTGTAGTACTACTTTCTTTCTATTCAACTTGTATTTAAATATGTCTAGCGACACTTTACCTTCTCCGAACCTCCCGCTCCGGGGCACACCCGTTCAATTCTCGTCGACCACTTCACAATCAGGACTATGGGATCGGATAACTACCTGGGCATCTGAGCACAAGGCCGTTGTATACACAGTTGCTGGTGTTGCTGTTGTCGTAACCGGAGCTGGCGTGGCATATTATCTCACAGACTCGGTAAGTTGCATGCATGGCCTCACGCTCTTTTCCCGATCCCCTATGTCAAAGATTTGTACTGATTGAATTAGACCGGATCGACAACTAGCAAAGACAGCACGACCAAGCCATCGAGCGGCAAAAAGAGCAAGAGCAAGAAGAAGAAGAGCGCAGATAAGCCAAAGGACCCCGAGAAGGGTCTCTCAGGAGAGACTCAACCAAAGGCCGCATCTGTCGAAGCCGCCGATGAGCTCCCCCAGGTCGATGAGGCTACCGTCGGAGACCTTTCCGCCGAGGACAGGAAATCCTTTGCTGCTAAGCTGAAGGCAGCTGGCAACACCTCATACGGAGCCAAGGACTACGATCGTGCGATTGAGCTCTACAGCCAGGCCATCCTGTGCAAGCCCGACCCAATCTTTTACTCGAATCGCGCTGCATGCTTCAACGCGAAGCACGAGTGGGAGAAGGTTATCGAAGATACCACTGCTGCGCTCAAGCTCGACAATGAATACGTCAAGGCATTGAACAGACGCGCCAATGCCTACGAGCAACTCGAGAAATACAGCGAGGCACTTCTCGACTTCACCGCCAGCTGCATCATCGACAGCTTCAAGACCGCATCGAGTGCCGAGGCGGTTGAGAGGCTACTGAAGAAGGTCGCCGAGGCCAAGGGTAAGGCTATCATGGCCGGAAAGGGCAAGAGACTGCCTAGCCCAACCTTTGTCACCAACTATATCCAGAGTTTCCGCGCCAAGCCTGCACCAGAAGGACTCGAGATCGGTGTAGAGATCCCCGAGGATACCGGAAAGGGACAATTGCAGCTTGGTCTGATCGCCATGGACAAGAAGACCAGCGATGGATACGAGGAGGCTTCCAAGCACTTCGACTCCGCCCTGGAACTGGGTGACATTGGAGAGCATGAGGCGTTTGCGTACAACATGCGCGGAACCTTCAAGTACCTCCGTGGCGAGAACCTCGAGGCATTGGCAGATCTCACCAGGAGTATCGAGCTCAACCCATCGCTGACACAGAGCTTCATCAAGCGTGCCAGCATGCACCTGGAGCTCGGCGATAAGGACGCTGCCGCTGATGACTTCGAGAAGGCAATTGCACAGAACGACGCTGACCCGGATATCTTCTATCACCGTGCCCAGCTCCACTTCATCCTCGGCGAGTTCGGTGACGCCGCCAAGGACTACCAGAAGTCGATTGATTTGGACCGCGACTTCATCTTCTCCCACATCCAGCTCGGTGTCACGCAATACAAGATGGGCTCTATCGCCTCGTCGATGGCTACCTTTAAGCGCACCATGAAGTCTTTCGACCAGGTTCCTGATGTGTACAACTACTACGGAGAGCTCCTCCTGGACCAGCAGAAATACCAGGATGCCATTACCAAGTTCGACACTGCTGTCGAGATGGAGAAGATCTCCAAGCCGCTCGGCATGAACGTTCTTCCTTTGATCAACAAGGCCCTTGCGCTCGTCCAGTGGAAGCAGGACTTCGCTGAGGCCGAGAAGCTGTGCGAGAAGGCACTTATCAGTAAGCCTTCCTTCCTCTATTATCGTTCATGAAACCACTAACAAGCATTGTAGTCGACCCCGAGTGCGATATCGCTGTTGCAACCATGGCCCAGCTCTTATTGCAGCAAGGAAAGGTTAACGATGCCTTGAAGTACTTTGAGCGTGCTGCTGAGCTCTCGAGAACCGAGGGCGAGATCATCAACGCCCTCTCCTACGCGGAGGCGACGAGGACACAGCTTGAGGTACAGGAGAAGTACCCACAGCTGGCGAACAGACTGCAGGGCATGAGCGGAGGCTTCTCTGGCTCGGGTGTGGCTTGAATGCCGTACATGGTGATAGGAGTAGTGGCGAGGTGCGGGTTTGGTGGCGGGAGCTTGCTGGTGGTGCCCATGTGGAGGGGGTGAACTTTTTGGAAGGTGTATGTATGTATGATGGATTGAAAAAGTAATGTGTGCCGATAGGAGATGTGATATGGAGGTGGCATAGAGGAGTGGATGGCATAATGAGGTGTAACTATTCTACTCCGTCGACGGGGGCTGTACAGTATGGAAAGGCGGATTATGAGATGTTCAGTATCTTGCTGGCGCTCACGTAGCGAAATGTGAATCTTGTGTTTAGAGACGGTTCATACCACTGATTTCCTGAGTGAGACATCATGATGCATAGGGGCTAGAAATGTGTCCTTGACCGAGTCGTAGTGGGATGATCCTTTCGTCTTGGTTAATTTTTTTTTTGTTTACTGTCACGAAGTGTGTGTTACAGCAGCAATTAGACACGTATATATTTTATATACTTGTATAATTACTAGCGACGGAGATTGACATCCACGCCTCTTCCATATGGCAACTAAAATTTATCGCGGGTGCTTGCCGCAATTGACAGGGTAGGGAGGAAGTAGCGTTGTTCGTCCCGGCGGTACGACTTCTTGACTGTTCTTTCCGCCTCCATGATTCGCTTCTTAGCGCTACTTGCAGGGATGCTTGGCTGAATGAGTGTTGTGATCAAGGCATCTTTTTCTGAATGGTTGAGCTTCGAGCCTTGAACCCCATTCTCTACGATCTGACCCCAGAACGTCAATAAATTGTTGCCATTATACATTCCACCTTATTGCTTCCCCCCGAGAGACCCTCGCACCCGTACTACATCGTATGAATCAGCGCCCTTAGGCAGGTTGGAGCCTAGTTACGGCCAGCGCATGATCCATTCGCCTCTTAGGCTTCGCCTTCCCTGAGGCCTCGAAGCTCGCCCCCGGCACGCACACGACGGGGTAATTGAACGGGTCAGGCTGCAACGATGCCGGGCCTAAGGCGAAAGAAGCCGCTTATAGGCAGGAGACGGGTAGAGGACGAGGAGGGCGACGAGGCCGGTCACGATCTGGAGGACTCGCAGAGCGACGGGTCGATCTCCGACGACGAAGATGCCGGCAATGCGAGCGATGGCAGCAACGCAGCGTCCCCGGTTGCACCGAAGGCTACGGTAAATGGCCGCTCGAAGGACAGAGCTCCGGCGGTACAAAACTCGAAGTCGGCGGAGACACCCACATCGCCACCGAAGATAAATGGATCAACTGATACGGAGATGATGCTGAATGGGCTTGAGAGGTCGAAAGACTTTGATAATATCGAGTCGACTAGCTACGATGATCTTTCGAACGCACCTAAACCCATACCGCAACAACCGGTAATCGTCAAGTCGACTGCGATTATGGACCAGCCTGTTGAAACACCAGTGGAGCGAAGGAGGCGTGAGCATGAGGATTACAAAAAGAAGCGTGATGAGGATCCGGCTTTTGTACCCAACCGCGGCGCGTTCTTCATGCATGATCACAGGCATTCTGGACCTGCTGCAAATGGGTTCAGGCCATTTGGACGTGGGCGTGGCGGACGAGGAGGCGGCCGGGGTGGCTTTGGTGGTCCATTTGCACCAGCAAAGTATGTTGAAAGTTTCACTGGTGACATTTCTACAATGCTAATGTTTGATAGTTATATGCAGCAGATGACCGAGCCCGCCGACGCTCCATGGACTCACGACATGCACGAAGCCGTCGTGAAAGACAATCGGGCGCCACGAAACCCAGCCCAAGGATACAACAATATGAGTGCCTCGAGACAATCATTACCACAAGCCCCGCGTGGCCCGGCACCAAATCGGTCATTGTCGACGACAAAGCTTATTGGAAATGTGCAAGTACGCGTGTTATTACCTGGCATGGAGAAGGCGCTATCATTACCTGCGATTGCTTTACATCAATACACACGTCTTCCAGACCACCGGCCACCCCTTCGTCGCGATAAGCCTGTTCGGATATCGCTACCGGATACTCCTCCGAGATATATATTCCCCGCCGTTGAGCGGTCATTTATCTTTATTCCACGAGCCATGCGACCAAACCAGCAGGGCTTCGGATCTCGGAGCAATAGGGGCCGACAAGGATTAGGATCGGTTGGAGGTTTCTCAAGACGAACCAGTGTATACGGTGGGAGTGTATATGGCAGCGTGTATACGCCTAGCGTTGCCATGAGCCGTCGCTCATCTGTGGCTCATGAGATTCCACGAGACGGCATCATATCCCCTATGGGCTCGACAATGTCAAGGCCTCCGGTACCGCTCGACTCGACAAGACCGGTTGTCAGGCTACCGCCGTCTGTAGCCCAGGCGCAGGCACCGATTGCCACCGAGATACAGCAGGTCCAAGAGCCTGGTGTAGTGCTCCCAGCTGTATCGCAACCATACCCGCTTCCACAAAAGCCTACCTTCCGCGAAAACCGACCCAACTCTGTACCCATGCAACACCCTCGACCGCAAAAGGCTGTCTCTGTCGACAACATCGAGTCACCGGCAGCTATGCAATTCAACCCCCCGCAACAATACCAACAACTATTTCAACACCAAGTGCCAGCACAGGCCAACGGCCATGCCTACGGGCAAGAAGCACAGATACATCCCCACTCACGCAATGCCTCATACCAAGGATCTACCGGGACGCCATTGTCCCAGATCCCAGAACGGGCCATCCACGCCCAGCCATTCCAACCAACCACCTACCAGCAGCAACAAGGCTTCTACCCCCCGCAATACCAGGTAATGCCCCAGCAACAAGGCTATTACTACCCCCAACAATACAACACCGGCATGAGCGCCCAAGCACCAAACTTCGCCCCCTCAGCAGCCCAGCAACAGTCCTACGGACAAGTTGCCCCAGCGGAGGCATCGCAGCAAGGCCAGCAGCCCAACCTCGTGGCGCAGGAAGTCAACGGAATGGTCTACTACTACGACGCTGCGCAGATCCCAGCCGCAGCCGCGGCCTTCCCGCCCTACGCTTCGCCGCCTGCATACCCCGTCCAGCAGATCGGCGGGGTGTCGCTGCAGCATGGCATGATGACGCCTAGCCCCGATGGGTTCTACTACCCGCAGCCGCCGCAGGCTGTCGTTTACTACCCGCAATGATTTTACTCCGCCCACGGCCCTTGAGTAATGGGCCCGCCCCCTGCTTCGATGTCGATTTCTTCTTTCCGTGTTTTTTTTTGAAAGAACCTGACTGACTACGGCTGGTTTTGCGTTTGCGTTGGGGGGGACGGGGGTTGCCGGTTTTTGTTTGCAAGCGTTTGCTACTGAACGGCCATTTTTTTTTTGTTTACGAGCCCACACCTACGCTGTTACCCATCATCTCTCTACCACCACCCTGTCGATGTCGACGTCGATGCATGCTAGAGGGGATTGTTTCTTCTTTTCCTTTTTTTGGGGGGGTGGGG
>KV455088.1:47976-62284 GCA_001662575.1 Pseudogymnoascus sp. 23342-1-I1
TGGATGGATTGGATGGATTGGATGGTCGTAATATCCGTCTTTTTGTCTCTCTCTAATCTGCCTACTTGCCAAGGCGCTGTGTGTCTTATGATGTCCGCGTACTACTTTTACTTGGCCCGGCCCTTGGTTTGCTTGGTGATTTTGTAGATCGGTGTGCAATGTATGTAGGGAGTATGTATTGGTGGTGGCGTTTGGCCACTTGGACGGCGAGGGAGGCACGGGACTTGCGCGGCTTTTGGGGGTCCTGGATAGTTGGGAGATGGAGTGGTACTGGATAATAGATGGAGTAGGAGAGTACTGTAGTCAACTTTGCAGGGTCTATACGCTGTTGGAGCTCTCTACTGGCTTGGAGTTGTTCCCAGTATGTATGTTATGTTCCAAGCATGTCCCTAGCATCGGTGTAGAGGTGGACTATGCCGAGTATACGGTACTGCACCAGTAGTAGGAGAGTACTAATAGGTGTATACACGACTCGTTCTATGCATATACGTACTTAACATAGCAACAATCGACGTTGACGGGCGTCGGACGTCGGAGATACTAGTTGATCATGCTGGATACAGAGCTTACGAAGCTCTGGCATCACTCATCATCGCCTCGGTGCTCCGAACATTTATCCATATCCAACTACTGTATGGTACTGTACTGTACTATATGCAAGTGAGTACTATGTAAGTCAGTTACTCCGCACTTCAGGCGGAGCTCCCGTTGGTCTGTCCCCGCAGTAGTGGGTGGACACATGAGCAGCTACTCCTACTGCACTATACTTATGGATTGGGAATGGGAATAAGAAAGAGGATTAGGATAGGTGGTATGTTATGGATTATGTGTTATGTGATAGGTGTTATGTTGTATGTTTTCTTGCTATTTGCCCCCTTCTATGGCCTTCTCTACCTACTACTGGTCTTCTGTTAGTCGTACGCGGAGGTTAATCAGCGTCGTCTTCAATGTGTAGCCACCGTGAATTGGGATGGCGATGGGATGGATTCGTATGCTGTCACGCCTGCCTGGTGGTGGCATATTTTACAAAGCCAAAGGCCGACTTAGAGGCACTTGTACTACCTACTAACTAACTAGACTATACTTGCTATACCTGCTAAATTAGCAGTACAGCACTAGTAAAGTAGTAGAGAGTAGAAGTAGCTTTTGACTATCATCCATGTATCCCAAATGCTAACTTGGTCCACTGGCTATTACCTAGTTAGTATGTAGTACACTACGTTGACCTGATCTGATCAAGGCAGCCAATCGTACACCGCCTCTGTCCTATCTGCCTCTTGTCTCCTCTGCCTACCTCCACTGCCTACCTCCACTCTTGAGTCTCCGCTCTCTCCGCCCCGCGAGACAGACAACCTGACCCGCCTCGCTCACTTACTCAACTCACACCTCCTCCGTCCAACTCTCTTCTCTCTCAGACCGTCTCTCTCTCCCCATCCTCCCTCTCCAACTTCACCACAACACACGACAACCTCTTAACAAAACATCTTTCTTCAACTTCTAGTACTCAAACACACAGGTCGTGGATTCTATATTCACGATTCTGTGAGGTGATTACACGCTCTACTGCTACCCAAACTCGTGTGAGTTTACTCATCCAGGCAACCTCCACATCCAAAGGTGACGTTGGGGCTGGGCTGATCTCTCGTTCCCCGCAGCTTGTCACCGTAGCCCATCATGGCCTCATCAGCTACGAACCCAGACACCTTGGTGACTCTCAAGGTCAACATCGAGGGAAGCAACAGGAGGTTCAAGCTTCCTCTGCGTGACCTGGGTGCCAATACCCTGCCAGACAAGGTACGATAACCACCCTCTGATAACGACATGACGAGGCTCGGGGTGGACCCACACGCCATGCAGCTGCAAAATGGCTTCATGATCGTGATGGGACCACTTTCTACCCACGAACGTCAATTCATTTACAGATCATTACTGATACTCGTTCGTTACAGCTTCGTGCCCTGCTCCAGATTCCATCGTCCCAAGAGGCAATCTTCGAACGCTACTCCGACAGCGCCGCTGACTTCGTCACCCTCGACCCCAACAACGCTTCGGTCTACAAGCAGCTCTACCGTGCCGCGAAGGCTAAGCTTAAGCTTCGTCTCAAGGTCACCATTATCGACCAGGAGGATAAGGAGCCGGCTAAGCCGAAGAAGGCCACCGTCGAGGACGAGGTCCCATCGCCAGACGTCGCGCCACAGCTGATCTCGGTTGATACGCCATTATTGGCTTCGGATATGGCTTCGCCCAGCGTTGATGCCGAGAAGGTTGCCGACCAGGCACAGGCATTCCCATCTTACGGCGAGTATCTCAAGGATCTCACGTTCAACTTCAAGAACGAAACCGCTGCATCGGCACCTACTCTGAGTGCACCTGTCCCAGTCACGACGCCACCCACACCCGTATCCGTCACTGCCGTCCCAGTTGCTTCCAGCCCAACCAGCGAGACTATTCCCGTCACCAGAGGAGCTGCTGCTCGCGACAGATGGTACGCCGAGCTCGCCAACCTCACCGAGGAGCGCCGCGCGGCCCTTCGTGCGAACCGTCACTGTCCGGGTGCAACTCTGCAGGCTCACATGAACAACTACTCGGTGTACTGCAACAGCTGCAACGTGCCCATCCCCGATATGCACTATCACTGTGATGTCTGTGACAACGGTGATTACGATTTGTGCGAGGGTTGCATGGATAAGGGCGTTTCTTGCGCTGGCGAGAATCACTGGATGATTAAGCGTTTTGTTAAGAATGGAAGGGTTATCAACAGTGTTACTAAGACTCACCCCCAACGGGCGTCGCCGTCGAATGAGTCTAAGGCTACTCTTGTTCAGGTCGAGGAGCCGAAGGAGGTTGTTGTTGTGGGGTCGATTAGGACTTGCAACTCTTGCATTCAAGGTTAGTTCATCGACTCCCTTGTCTTGAACTTTGCTAACATTATCCTAGAATTCCCAGAGGACCGTTTCATCACTTGCGTGGATTGTGAGGACTTTGATCTCTGCATCCCATGCCACGACAAGGTTCAGCATGGCCACAACCCAAAGCATACGTTTGCACCAGCAGCGGCTGATGCCAAATTGGAGCCACTCACCCAGGCACTTCTCAACCCTGGACGCAATGTTTCTCACCAAGCTATCTGTGATGGCTGTGACAAGTACATCTATGGTGTCCGCCACAAGTGCCTCGACTGCCCAGACTGGGACTACTGCCAGACCTGCATCTCAAACGCGCAGTTCATCCACCCACGCCACCGCTTCGTGCCCATCTACGAGTCGATTGTCAACCACGCACGCTCGATTACGAATACCGCTCTCCACTACGGTATCTACTGTGACGGACCGCTGTGTGCCTCGAAGTCGCTCAACATTCGCGGCGACCGCTATAAGTGCGCTGTCTGTGACGACACCGATTTCTG
This sequence comes from Pseudogymnoascus sp. 23342-1-I1, assembly GCA_001662575.1. Lineage (NCBI taxonomy): Eukaryota > Fungi > Ascomycota > Leotiomycetes > Thelebolales > Thelebolaceae > Pseudogymnoascus > Pseudogymnoascus sp. 23342-1-I1. The sequence continues at coordinate 51,383 of KV455088.1, forward strand.
TGCCAGCTGCGAGGCCAGCCCAAACAATGTCCACAACAGGACCCACCCTCTCATCAAGTTCAAGACCCCGATCCGCAACGTTAGCGTTACGACAATGGGTGACCATGACAATGGCAAGCCCATGCCGATGATGGGTGACCGCCGTCGCCGCCCCATCTCCAAGTCCACTGAGACCAACACTTGTTCGTCCGCGAACGCTGCTACGCAGGTCCAGACCGTTGCTGAGGTCAAGCCAACTGCAGAGGTCAAGGCTGAGAAGGTTGAGGTTAAGATCGAGGAGGCTCCCAAGGAGCTCGAGTCAGAGAAGGTAGCTGTGAATACCGAAGGCGAGCTGGTCGCTACCTTTGTCCGCGACGCAGTACCAGATGGAACTGTCCTCGCTCCTGGCGCAGTCTTTGAGCAGACCTGGATCCTCCGTAACAGCGGAACCAAGGCCTGGCCAGCAGGATGCACCGTCAAGTTCGTTGGCGGCGACAACATGTGCGCCGTTGACCCCGAGCACCCCGCCAGCGTTCACGAGCTCGTCAGCGCCGCCGAGAGCACCACCTGCTACACCGAGGTTGCCCCCGGCCAAGAGCATGGCTTCACTGTCCTGATGAGGACCCCCAACAAGTCCGGCAAGGTCATCTCCTACTGGCGCCTCACTGGTCCTGACGGATACAAGTTCGGCCACAGGCTCTGGTGCGACGTCCTCGTCGAGGGTGCACCCGCTGTTGTCAAGGAGGAGGTTGTGGTAGTCGCCCAGGACGAGGATCTCGAGAAGAGCCAGATGATCTTCCCCACCCTCGAGAAGGAATCCCCCGTCTCGAGCATCTACCACGAGCCCACGCAGTCTGCTGAGGAGGTGCCCGCCCCGGCCATCGAGGACGACTTCGTCGACTTCACATCTGAGACGCACGAGGATGATCTCACGGAGGACGGCTTCCTGACTGATGAGGAGTACGACATCCTCGACGCCAGCGACGAGGAGTTCCTCGCTGAGCAGGGGAAGAAGGCGCAGAAGTAGGGAGAGAGAAGAGAGAGGGCAATTTCGGGATGGGGGCTTCTTACCCCACCCACCGCCGCGACATGGAGTTCTAGGTGCAAAAACAAATTGACACAACACACACACGCACATCCCAACAGGATAAGGCACGGACGGGGGACTGGTATTTGGGACTTGGACTGGGGGAGAACCCCTTTTTTACGGGGGGATTTTTATGGAGTTGAGCTTTTGTGGATGGGTTTTTTTTTTTTTTTTTTTTTTTTTGCGTGTTTGCGAATTGCTGCTGCTGCGTTTGGTTTGGACTTGGTTTGTTTACTTATGGTTTGTTTTAGTATTACCTGGGGGGGTGGGGAGGGTAGGGGAGGGGGGGATATTTATCTAGGATGAGTGGAATGGTGGACTGGGACGCTCTAGGGCTTATAGTTACCTCGCTCGATCGATTCGGCGGGAGGAGTGAGGGGGAATGGGGGAAATGGACTGACTACTCAACTCATCAGCTCGGGTCCTGATTATCAGACGTCTCTTATCTTTGCCCCTGTGGAGAGGGAGGGGCTTAGCTTTTTTTTCTCTCTATGGAATGCAGTGCTTTAGGCAATTGAAATGAATATGACGAATTATAAAATACTGGATTGTGTTTGTGGTGGGTGTGAAAATAAGAGATGTGATATATGAAAGCTTTCTAGAACGCCCAGCATGAGGAGTGATGTTGGTATTTATAGCTGGTGGAAGGTCTCGTTTTCTCTTTCGATTTTTAATATACTGTATTACAAAGGGCATGGTATAGGCCGATGTAGCACTTCGTGGTTGACAGACGCTATTTTCATATATGGCTGTTGTAGGCTCTCATGGTAGATGCTCGTGGCACAGTCTCTGTGGAGGCTTATGGTCGCACGAGCATCGCGCCGGAAGCATCGAGGATATAGATAACTTCCAAATGAACCACCCAAAGCAAAGGCGAATCCTGACCTAAAGCATCAAAGATAAAGCCGAACTCAAAGTGCAATACACCAATACCCTCATCTCATTCCTCCAAAACCAAAATATTAAGACCAACGATCACAGCTCACTCACACACAAAGCACGCCAAGCTATTATTAAGCTTTCTGACTAACAACCCGATGAGTCACGTGCGACTTCCTTTACTTATTTAGGCTCGCCGCGGGGCAAAGGCGGTCAGTCTACGCCACAACCAGCGATTCTTTCAGCATCGTCACAATTCCACCAGCGCTATAAGCTGATAAGACCCAGACCTCCAACACTCAACCTTTCTTCCTCCAACAACAACAACCACCTCCAACAACACAACCACAACGCCACACAACAGTTTCATCAACCCCAACCACACAACAAATAAACCACAGACACCGTTTACATATATACACATATAAATCAGCAATCATGGACGACTGGGACACCGTCACCAAGATCGGGAGCAAGACCCGTGGCGCCGGCGCGCCGCGCGAGACGGTCGTGCGTGGCAAGGCGGCGCTGAACCAGGCGCAGAGGAGCGGTGCGATCCTGGGGACGGAGAAGAAGTTTGCGTCTGGGAACTCTGTAAGTCCTCACTCTACTTTACATTTGAGTGCTCGCCACTTGAGCCTCAAGTTCACCGGTCGGTGCTGGCGTAGCCGAATTACCCCGCCCCCACCGAGGGACATCGCCACCTCGTCAATCCCACGATACCCCCCCCCCCGACCCCACCAGCTCGAATAGTTTGATATTTGAGCACCAGCTAACCCCCCCCAGTCCGGCGGCGGCGAAGGCCAGCGCCTCACAAAGGTCGACCGCAGCGACGAGATCGTCAAGCCCAACACGGTCGGCAAGGAGGTCGGCTCCGTCATCTCCGACCAGCGCCAGAAGATGGAGCCCAAGATGACGCAGAAGGACCTGGCGACAAAGTGCAACACGACGGCCTCGATCGTGGCGGATTTCGAGCGCGGGTCAGCGGCGCCGGACCAGAAGATCTTGGGCGCCATGGAGAGGGTGTTGGGCATTAAGCTGCGGGGGGCGAATATTGGGGCGCCGAGGTTTGGGCCGAAGAAGTAGATGGATGGGGGAGATGGGGGTTGGTGGCGAGTGCTGAGGCTTTGATACCTCTGGATGGGGTGGGGGCTTTGCTTGTGTTGGCCGTGTGGATGGGCTGGGTGGTGGGGGACGGATGGGGAGATTCATGATGGATATGATGAGGGAAGTTTTTTGCCTTTGGTGATTTCAGGCGCGAAGCGTGAGGAGGCTAGATGCATAGATGAGGAACTCATTTTACGTTGCCCACCACACAGATTTCCGTTGCCTCGCCTTTCGACGTGATTCTCCCAATGTGAACAAGGTTGCTGAGTTACTCACGTAGATTTGATTGATTACAGATCCTATCGCGGGTACGTCTGTTTAAAACCCTCACAATCAAAAGATGGGACGCAGTTACTTGTATTGTAGTCTCTCAATTCATTTATAGTACGGCTTCAAGCTTATCCAATCGTACACTATCCAACCCCCATCCCCATAACGCTCCTTTAAACATACGTCCACTCGGACTTCTAACAATGGGTATCCCATCCAATGCACCAAACCCAGATGCACAACTCCACGCTATTCAATCCCTCAAAAAAATGCCAAACGATAATCCATCCCCCCTCACGCCTTCCCAATCCTCTCCCTCAAAACCCCATCCCCGGGCCTCTCATCCCTCAACACAACAACCGACTCCATCCTTCCCCTCCTCACAATCCTCAACCACGCCGGCGCAATCTCCCCCGCAAGCAACCTCACGCAGTCCTCCGCCTCCCTCGCGCTAATCGGTGACCGAAAGCTATCCTTCAGACTCACCACCACCGTCTGCATCGTGAAGCTCACCCTGCTCTGCCCCGCACTACTACTCGTGCTCAGCTGCGTCAGCGTCGCGATCACCTCCTCCATCCTGCCCAGCGCCGATTTCCTCGCCAGCTCCTCCTTAGTCGGCGGCGCGGGCGCGTTGGCCTTCGCTGCCGCCTTTGCGCGAAGACGCTCGAGGAGGGAGGGTCGAGGCCCGGAGGAGGCGGAGGCGGGCTTGGCGTCTGTGGTTTTGGTGGCTTCGATGGCTTTGCCGATCGCGATGCCCTCGCGGATGAATTCCAGGCGGCGCTGGCCTTTGGCGAGGAGGGGGGACATCTTGGCGAGGGAGGAGCAGATGCGGACTGCTTCGAGGGGGAGGGCGGCGATGAAAGCGTCGATATCGGAGCGGTCGGTGGATTTGTCCCAGAGAGAGGAGAGGTTGGTGGTGAATGTGCTGTTCAGGGTGTTTTCGTCGAGGGGCTTGGCGATGCGGCCGGCGCGGTCGGGGATGCGGGTTTCGATGCAGATTTTGTTTTGCCCGTAGTCGGAGAGGCTGAGGAGGGTTTGTGTGCTCGAGCTGGGGGAGGAGAGGTTTAGGATTCCGAGGATGCGTTTTACGTCGTCGAGGACGACGCGGCGCTTGCCCCAGGCGCGGGTGACGTTGGGGCAGAGGAGGCGGAGGTCGGCGGGGGTGTGGGTGCCGTTGTGAGCGTAATGTATGGATAGTGCGGTGAGGAAGGAGGAATGTAGGTTCGAGAGGTCGATAAGTTTTTGTGGTAATTCGTCGGAAGATGGGTCAAATTGTGAAGAGATTGTTGTCTGGGAGGAGTCGAGGTTGACTTCTGAATCGTTGAAGGATGAGGATGGTGTCGAGGAAGAGGGGGAGTTGAGGCATATCCTGTTGAGTAGGTCTTGCGCGCCATTGGTAGGAGTCTCGACAGAGCCTGGTGTAGTGATAGGAGATTCGACGGGGACAATTGGTCGCTGTGGTGTTTTCAGTAAACTTTGTGCAGAAACCGAACGTCGTTGTGGTAGAGGGCGTATCGGTCGATCCGCCGACTTCGTCACAGTTATAACCGGCACCGAAGCTTGTTCCTCAGCTTGATCAACCTGTTCCTCCTTCGCCGGTTGCAGTTTCCTCTTCCCAAATGTATCAGCCGTATCGATATTAGTCGTCGCTGCCAGATTTTTATCGTATAATGGTTGCGAAATAACCTGTGCCTTCGAGACCTTGGTGAAGGCCGCGATTCCCCTGACGGAAGAGCGCGTCGCGGTGGTGGGGTCCACCTTCCTTCGCTTTATGGATGACATATTGGATATGCTATTGCTGCAGGAACAATGCTGATGTCGTAATTGTATGGATTTATGGCAGGTGAAGATCGAGGATGGCACCTGCGTGGATATATGGCGGGGGTGTTGGTGGGAGAAGTTTGAGAAGTCGCGTTCTAGAATAAGCGTGTTCGCGACGCGTAAAGTGGTTTCTTGGCGCACGCAATTCGGAAGGCGAGGCTGGGAACTGAAACGAGCGGGATGTTGCACCGACGCTATGTTCCCAGATACCTCGAACGATGGGATAACACTATTTGGATAGGGATACTGAGATAAATTCGTTCGGGTTTGGGATGAGTTGTACTTGGTAGATGTGTTTACAACGATGTTCGAAGGAGAAGTTCTCTGAGCGACTCCACCTTGTTGGCTCGACGACGAGGTTTCACGGACAACCTCCAAGGTAGGCGTTTTCTCCGCCGCCGCCTTCACTCATGACTCGTTTTACCTCATTTCTTCATACATTATTACATGTCGTATCGCGGAGAGATGAAATGGATATTTGATAAATCAATCCCGAGTCCTTCCTTCAAACCATCCTCCGGCCACAACCGTGACAGTTCACGCCAGGCGGCATCTCTGCTTCCCATGGCCCATTGTCAGATGAGACAGTAATCACCAGGTAAAGCGGTGTCTCAATCGAATATATTTTTCATCTTATGGAACTGTCTTTCATGTCTCTCCCCATACGTCCTCATTCCACCAGCGCCTCAGCCGCTTGATCATAAGCAGGAACCTCCTCGCAACACTCCTCGCCGTTGTCGCCCATACCACCAAACCTCCGAATCATCTAGCTTCCCCGGTAAGTGGTATAGTTATACGGCCCCAACAGCAGCGGCACATGATAGTGCTCCCCCTTCTTGACCCTAAACGTCAACTCCACAAACGGCCAAAACGTCTTCCCCTCGCCATAATACTCCTCCGTATCAAACTTCAGACTCCACACCGTCGTCCCATCCTTCTCATCCTCATCACTCCCCTCATTGACAATCGCCCACACCTCAACCCCAAACTTGTTCTCCCACTCCGCGATCCGGCCGTCGGAGTTGGTCACGCCGGTGAACGTGTGCGGGATGGAGCCGAATTGCTTGTTGGGCGCCGAGAGGCACGAGAGCGTGACTTTGATGGAGGCGCCGGGGCGGCCGATCACGGTGTCCAGGACGTGGCAGGAGATGGGGGCTTTGGAGGTGGCCATTGTGAGGGGGATCTTCGGTGAGGAGGCCGAGGTTGGCGGGGTCGCGGTTTGTGGGGTAGAGTGAGCCGGATCGCCTTGAGGTGTTTGCAATCACTTCCTGAGCTCGGCGGAGGTCTTTGAGGTGGATTGGAGGTAAATGCGATTGCTTGAAAGTATACAATGAGCAAGATAGCTACACTGGAAACGGCGTGCGGGTGTGGTCTCCTTTTTGTTGCTGGTGTCGAGCCAGCTCTTGACACCAACGATGGCCCCGCATTGTCGGAAGTCGCCGCCCTCAGTTTCGGGCAGGGGAGGGAATATACTCACCACTTAGCTTAGAACTAAATTTAATAAATTGTGTGTCCAGAAAATTTGTACTATGCGGCTACTATGCATATCGTGATTCTATTGCCAATAATCAACTTAAAATGTAAGGAAAGCTGTGTGGCTCTCCAGGCACGGGTTTTGAGACACGATTCATGACATGGCCAGCGATTGTGGTGCGGCCGCTAGCGGCAGCAACTCCAAGAACTCCAAAGAAGCTCTGGGCGTTGAGGAAACCATATCCGCAAATATCACCTCCAATCCCCCATCTCTGCTCAAACTACCTCTCCAATCTTTCAACCTACCTCTCCTCTCACCTCTCCATCCATCTCCAGAGCCACACCTACACCACCCACACCACTGCCCCAAGCAGCACAACCCCACCCCACAATGTCCCACGCCATCATCGACACCGACTCCGACGTCCTCGAGCCCACACTCCAATCGATCCTCGACCAGCGCTCCCTGCGCTGGATCTTCGTCGGCGGCAAAGGTGGCGTCGGCAAGACCACCACCTCGTGCTCCCTCGCCATCCAGCTCGCGCGCGTGCGCCGCTCCGTGCTCCTCATCTCCACCGACCCCGCACACAACCTGTCCGATGCGTTCTCGCAGAAGTTCGGCAAGGAGGCGCGCCTCATTGACGGGTTCACGAATCTGAGCGCCATGGAGATTGATCCGAATGGCAGTATTCAGGAATTGTTGGCGGGGCAGGCGGATGAGGGGAATGAGGCTGCTGCGGGGATGGGGGGGATGATGCAGGATTTGGCGTTTGCTGTATGTATACCCCCGAGATAGCCCCTCTGGTGGCGGGATAGGACTAACAGGCGCAGATCCCCGGAATAGACGAAGCCATGTCCTTCGCCGAGGTGCTCAAGCAAGTCAAGTCCCTCTCCTACGAAACCATCATCTTCGACACCGCCCCCACAGGCCACACCCTGCGCTTCCTCCAATTCCCCTCCGTCCTCGAGAAGGCCCTCGCGAAGATCTCCCAGCTCTCCACGCAATTCGGCCCCATGCTCAACGGCCTCATGGGCGGGCAGCTCCCCAACGGCGCCAACCTGCCCGAGATGATGGAGAAGCTGGAGTCGCTGCGCGAGACGATCGCGGAGGTGAACACGCAGTTCAAGGACCCGGAGCTGACGACGTTTGTGTGCGTGTGCATCCCGGAGTTCCTGTCGCTGTACGAGACGGAGCGCATGATTCAGGAGCTGGCGGGGTATCATATCGATACGCACTGTATTGTGGTGAACCAGCTGCTGTTCCCGAAGAAGGGGAGTGAATGTGAGCAGTGCAATGCGAGGAGGAAGATGCAGAGGAAGTATTTGGAGCAGATTGAGGAGTTGTATGATGAGTTTAATGTGGTTAAGATGCCGTTGTTGGTTGAGGAGGTGAGGGGGAAGGAGAGGCTGGAGAAGTTCTCGGAGATGCTGGTTAAGCCGTTTGTGCCGCCGCAGGGGGCAGAGTAGATAGTAGATGGGAAGAGATAGATGTATAAACAAGCGGATACCCTGACTGCTAATCCTGCTGGTTGGTTGGTATTTTGCTATAGCCATTGCTGTTCTCTCATAATTCTAATAAGCCCCGTTTGTATAGAGCCATCCATGCAAGCAGTCCCACCCCGCCAATAACTTCTCTATAACTTCCATCCTCGCCCCTCAACCACCCATCTTCACCACCCCTCAAATCTTAGACCCCTTCTCACTCCCCTCCCACCTCCCCTCCCCTCCCTTCCCCCCCTCCATCACCCCCACCACAAACTCCGCAGCATCATCCACCATCGCCGGCGTAAACTCATGCCCCGCCCCCTCATACACCAAATCCCTCACCCCCATCCCGCCCTCCCACCACCCCCCCCTGGCCGTGGCCACCTTCAACCACTCCAGAAACGGTTCTGACGCCTTGTACGGCACCAGCTTGTCCGCCTTGCCGCTGCACACCAGCACGGATTTGCCCTTCACCCTGCTCTCTAGGATCTCGCGCAGCCGCGCTTGTTCGTGGGGGGACTCTAGGGTGGGTGAGTCGCACGGGATCTCGTGGGTGCCGAAGAGGAGGCCGCGGGGGTCCCATTTTTGGACGGCGGAGAGGAGGGGGGGGGGGAAGTCGGGGGAGCCGAGGAAGGAGGCGCCGCTGTCTTGGATGTAGGCTTTGCGTTTGGAGAGGCGCGCGCGGTCGGTCATTACGCCTAGGGGGTGTTAGTTCATTTCCCCAACGGTATGTTATAAGATGATGGGATGGGGATAGGGGGAAGATGGGAAGACAGGAGACCTACGAATGTAATCCGGACACCCAATAACCACCACCCCCGCCTCAACCCTCGGCTCCGCAAACAGCACCTGCCACGCCGCATGCCCCCCCAAACTAACCCCCAACACCAAATTCCTCTCAATCCTCGGCATCCCCCCCGCCCCCTCAAACTCCTCAGCCAGATAACTCCCCACATGATCAATCAGCAGCGACACATCCACCGCCGTCCCATTGTACGTCCCGAACATGTCCTGAGCGTGCCGCGCGTTGCCGTCGCGCCAGGAGTCGTTGGCGAGCGGGGAGACGAGGCGGGTGCCGTGGTTGCGCTGGTCGAAGGAGAGGGTTAGGAGGCCGGCTGTGCGGGAGGGGTGCGAGGGGGGGAGGGAGGACTGGTGGGTGTGCCAGGTGGTGAGGAGGTGTGTGGCTATGGGGTGCATGGTGGAGGCGGTTTGGAGGCGGGGGTGCAGGAGGTAGAGGATTGTGAGGGAGGTGCAGGTGGGGGGGAGGGAGGTGAGGCCCTGGATGGAGACGTTGATGCCGGCTATGTTGTAGGTTTTTGGGGGGGGGAGGGAGGAGGGGGTGGAGTGGGAGGAGAGGGGGTTGTTGGTTGATGCCATGGTGGGTGATGATGGATAGGGTGAGTAGAGGTGCGATTGGGATGATAGGGGTTGTGAGGGAGGGAGAGGAGGAGGGAGAGGGTTGATATGATAATGCGGGGTGGGTTGATGAGGAGGGGTGTCATGTGACTTGCCGCGGGGCAGATGTATAAAATGAACCGAGTCGGCCGAGGGACCAAGACACACACCCCACAGCCGATCCGAGGGTGAGGCTGGGTTAAGCTTTTTAATTTTAGGGGATAGACGGGGGCACACGGGCGTCCGTGGATGGAGACCTTAGGGGTTTTGTAGCCTTAAGGGAAGTTCTCATTATGGCATCCGGGGACTTTTGTCCTTTGGAATATTCTCCGCGTATAGGTGCTAGGGGGTAAGGACTACGCATTGCTGTGGACATTCCGGATCTGAGGGATATCGTGTAGTACCTGCGAAAGAAACGGACTGGAAAGAAGCGGGTAATGTTATTTGAGGTGTATAGTGGAGGCTATGTGAAGGATAAAGGATCCGTAAGCTATGGTTCCGAAATAGGAAGCATTCGAGCGCACATATAAATAGGCGGCAAGGCGTCCGACGGGCTCCGTGGATAATATGAGGGGTTGACAGAAGATGACAGAGATGGCGGATGAGGTAAGCTGATAGGGGGGGAGAGGCTGTAGTAGTATGTACCGCAAATACATACTTCTCTACTGCACAGTTGCTGTGCATACATACGGGTGTGCTGTGACTTGCAGCAACTGAGCCAGCAAGTGAGAACCGAACGTGATCCCCGGGGACGGTGGAGGCAATGCTATAAATTTGCACAGGTTGATAGGCGGTTGTCACTGCGCATCGTACGTCACCGCGTCATGTGAAGGCATTGAGGGCAAAAGGAGGGCACCAGTGAAGCCGTGGAGGACGCGTATTTGGGGAGGCGCGAGGACAGGGGGGCGGGATGGTGATGGGGAGGTAATAGGAGTGCACCGCCACAACTCAAGTCTCATCGAGTCCGTCCTAACGCCTCTTTGCTGCGGTGAACCCACGATATACTCTGCTACTACTAAGTACCAAGTAACAACTGGACTATTCCATATGCTCGTATCGTCGAGCCGAGTGGCCATCAGTTAGTTCAAGAGTGCACGCTCCTGACGTAGAGTGTCCGCTGTATGTGGTTGGGATTGCTCGTATAAAACCACATAGGGGGCAGGTTATATGGGTTGTAGGGGAATTCCAGCATCCCAGTGGCTGAACTATTGTATGTTAGTGAGTGTCTGTGGGTGGTGTCTCCTAGCACTGTTAGCACGGCTATCACGGTTAGCACTCTCGTTCGTTGGATGTTGTAGAAGTGTGGCTGAGTCAAGAGGCACAACGGCGCTATTTATCTATTTGTGGATACATCGTATAGTAGTACCATACTATACTACGGTACTACAGTCGAACCTGGGCTTGGC
>KV455089.1:0-59739 GCA_001662575.1 Pseudogymnoascus sp. 23342-1-I1
GATTGCGTAGCTCAGCCTTGCGGAACAGGGTGCTTTTAGGTGTGTGTTATGGAGATCTCCAACTACAGTACAGCGCCATAAGCATTCGTACGGGCCTGTGCTTTTTCTCATACAAATTCACTGCATTTGAGCACAGCCCTGTACGAATACTTTTGGCGCCGTACTGTAACGTCCGCATTCCCACTATGTAGACATTCCCGCCGGGTACGGCCCGGAGTGCCTCCGACTAGGCCGCGTGCGTAATCTCCACGTGACGTGCGCGTGACAGAAAGCCACAGCGTCTCGGAACGCAAGGCTTTGGGTAGAGGGCGAACGGTGGTAGATTTAGTAGCCCTGAGTGGTTAGGAGTCATGGGACTGTGACTCAGACCAGATAAGACGCCTGGCTGAGCTTACCACTCATTGATTCAGTAGAGACCTACACTCATGCACAGACGATCTTTTCGTGACTGATTCCACAACCACCATCACATCCACCATCACATGGACCAATACGGTACCTCATTTAACAGCCACGAAATATGTCGACGCGACCATATTCACCGAGTTGCATACTACAAAGTCGACTTTATAGGAGCTTCGTCGGTGAATTTAGGCAGCAGAGTTAGCTCTATGTATGCAACTGTTAGATCAAGGCTATAAGCGGCTGGTGCCGACGTTGGGCAAAGATGCGAGTATGTAAGGAGTCGATGATTCTCTCTTTCTTCCTCTTCGTGTCTTCTGCAATCGAGCTGCCTCATCTTTTACCACCTTACTGTCCATTCAAGCTCAAAAAATCAACCGATCCCCCACATACAAGTTACGGAACTGCTTGCAGAACCATCTCTGATCTTCAGGTTTCCAACTCCACGTCGTATGTCACTTTTCAATCCCTCCTGAAACCTCATCTAATAAACATTTTCGAAGATGTGTACCATATACACAGACCATTTCAGTTGTGGTCATGTAAAAACCGAGACTAGAAGGGACTGGTGCTCCATCCCTAAGACCTGCGTGCCAACCTATAGAGACGGCAGGACTTATACCTATCATTGCGGTGCTTAGGCATGCGACACGCCCCCATCCTCTTGAACCGCCTCCCTTCGTCGGGGCGTCGCCTTGTGAATTCGAACTTGCCGACGCTAAAATGCTGACAGCATCAGAAGGCCCGAAACGTTGCTTAGGGTGGGGTTTTGAAGAGGTTTAAGGTGGATGGGGAAGACGATTAGCTAGAGAGTATTAAATGAATTGCAACCAACCAGAGGCCCAAAAAAAGAGACCGAGCGAACAGCAATTCGCGGCCTAATCCCAAAACTCCGACCCATTTCACTCCCAAACCTCATCCCCAACACCTAGGCCCGTTCCCACCCCATTTACATTTCATTTCCCATCCCTCTCAGCATATCACTTATAGATCGTATAATCAACCCTCCCATCCCTAGCATTCACCGCATCATTAATCCTCTGTCGATCCGTCGTCCCCTTCCTTTTCTGACAGCACCTCGGCACAGCAAGCACTTTCTTCCCAATATATTCCGCCGGGTCGATATCAAAAGGGTTATACTTGTTTGCATATACGCCTCCATCATCTTCGATTTCAACAATGTTAATTTGCAGGACTTCTGGATCGGTGTCGTCGGTCGAGACAAGGTGGTCGAATGTAACCCCATAGTAATCAATCATACTATAGTACAAGGGAGTGTCAGCGTAGGCTCTTGGAGACAAGAAGCTTGTAAGATAATTACCTACACTATCGGTCTAGCCTCTACCAACCAACCTTTGTATTCATCCCGCACTACCATGTCCCTAGCGATGTCAGGCCGTATATCCCGGTGATATATTTTCTGAAATGCCAGCTTCGCTAGCTCGGGGCCGCCGGGCAACGGAAATTCAGGGGAGTCGTGCGGGACGTGCCATGATACCCCTGGAAGGAGCTTCTGAAGAGCTAGCAGTGGACCTTCGATTTGAATTCGAAGCGGTTGCTCTAAGGATGGTGCATGAGGGCATGGTGGGATGTACAGTAGGAGAGCTGGTTGATCTGAGGGTGGGGGATAGAAGCAGTGGAGGTTATAACTATGAGTAGGATTGGTGAGGCATGGAATGTCGGGAAGAGTCATCGTGTGTGAACTAGTGAGTTTTGTGAAATTGATTTCTGACTTGTGATTTCTGATTTTGTACCTCTAAGGAGAAAGAAATGTTTTCCAAGCACGAAGATTCAAATACAGATATCCCTAGCCGTTGGTCTAGCCGCATATGGATTATATGGTGCAACTTGGCAGGGGAGCTGGGCGGAGTTAGGCGGAGCTGGGCGGGCCGAACAGACGAGTCGTCGTTATCGCAAGAAACAACCGTGTTTGATCTCTTGCTTGCAATTCGAGAGGTTGATGAGGTCATTCATCTAGAGGAACAAATGGTTTCCGGGACTATGCACGCGTGGGGTTCGATACCATGTGATCCTATACTGACCGAAACCCCTGCGCATTTAGGCCTTTCAAGCTGCAAATCAAGGTATATGCCTTGCAGAACGGGCTATTATTCAAGGCACCAGTATCACCAGCTACCACAACGGCATTAATATCACATGACATCTTGCACGTGACTGGCGCTAAAATTCGGTGCCTTCCATCGCTCCTGACACGCGTGAAGCACCTTAGTTTTTGAAACTCAGTCTTGAGTTATTGAGATTTCATAATCCCAAATTTCACGAGCAGCAGGACAATGGCGGTAATGGAAAGTCTATAATCCCCCATGCCGTGTTTAACACAGTCATAGTCCCTATTTCATCTGTTTAATCATTTAGGCTCCAGTCGTCAGGCTGGTCGCACAAGCATCACTATCACGTGGAACAAATCACGTGATATGGCGCTAGAACGTGGTTTCCGTTGCGTATCACGAATTAGTTAGGGACAATTCTTTGTAGACCCATATCTTCACTCATCTTCATTGATGGTACATGCATTCTGACATCTGCTTCTTAGATGGCTACTACTAATGAGCTACAAATCATTAGAAGCAACCTAGTCAATGACGGGCTAGGTGCCTTCCGTCGGCTCTTTGAAGTGACGCGGGTGGATCTAGGCATCGCTGTACCTTCCGGTGCAGTGCAAGCTGTCTTTTCAACAGCTGTCACGACAGGTAAGGTCCCATTTGCGTGGCTATATCATCTGCTAATGTACATAGTTGCCAAAAACTTGGTACTCGACCTTATTCTAGCTTTGTAAAGTCAACCGGCAGCTCGCATCCTTCCCTCACGAAATAGTCGTGGCACCCTTCTCGGAGATCTTTCCGCCTATGTCACGCTCATCGATTCAAACAATTTTGATATCAAATCCGCCATACCTTTAGTAGAACGGGTTATTAAAAATGCTCCCGACTTGGAAATATGGAGTGCTGTTGTCGATCTGGTCGCACTCACCAGCCCGAAACAATTAACGCCACCGACTGCCTTCGAGAAAGCCGTCTTCGACACTCCACTTCGATCCAGCTTAGCTTCTCAGACAGGAAGCGAACAGACACACGATGAAGTCGACCAGCGAATCCTCGAGGAACTCACAGGGCGCGCCTACTACGATGTTAGGGAGTTCTTTGAGAGATATTTCGAAGGAAAGATCTGGACGAACAATACGAGGAATATCTACGAGAAATCGAAAGACCAATATGCTGAAGATCGCTGGAAGGGGTGGCTAGAGCCTTTAGTACAAGGCTCTTTTTTTAAGTGGTTCATGAAGTTCTAGGACACTGTTCTTAGCGGACTTAACCGGCGGTATTACACATTAGCGAACAAAGTGCTAAGAGGCTTAGAGGCTGATCGCAAGCTTGACTTTTTCCTCGCCCCCGCCGACTCTGCTATACTGAACGGCGAGCACGACTGGTCAAATGTACTCGTCATTAGGGAACACAAACAAAATGCTGATGAGGACGGCTCTTTAAAAACACTGTTACAGTTGGCAGGCTACGCGCGGGAAGTGTTTGGAAGTCAACCGGATCGGCGATTCGTGCCTGGTTTTACCATCTACGGAAGCGTAATGCGGCTTTGGGTGTTCGACAGATCTGGCCCATACAGCTCCGAGAAATTCGACATCCACAAAGAGCCAGAGCGGTTTATTCAGGTTATTGCTGGCTATGCGCTAATGACGGACGCGGAGCTGGGGTTGAATACGTATATAGGGCGTGATGGTGATAGGTACATCGTCGCACAAGGCGCGAGGATCTATTTAGAGGACAAGCCACTCGCCTAGCAAAGGGCGATCGTGTGTAAGGGAACAGCATGCTATCGAGGAAGGAATAAGGACCCAGGACGATGGGAGCACGTGGTAAAATTCGCTTGGCCGTCTGATAAAAGGTGTCGAGAGGGAGATTTGTTAAAGTTGGCCAAAGACAGAGGAGTCAAAGGCATTGCCGAATGGGTTCATCATGAGTAGATAAATATCGATGGACACCCGGACACTATTTCGTATCTACGAAGAGGCATGAAATTTGGGACACCACAGAAGCTGTCGAGCAAAGCGTCTTGGGTTGATAGTGGTGTAGGTTCTAGCCGCGCTCTCTCTAGAACGCGAAGTCTCCGAGGAAGATCTAGAAGCAGCAAGCGTCGCCTGACAGGTTTAGGGATCAGCACAAGCAGTACCACGATCTCCTCTTCTAGGCAGAAACGGAAAAGAGACGGATTTGTGAATGGGAGCGGTGGAACGAAGAGATCCAAATCGGGGGACAGCCGAACCGATGTGGAAATCGCCACGGACGCCGAAAGCGGTGATCCTAACACAACAGACTTTCATAGCATTCAAGAACCTAAGCCCGACAGTCTGGCAGGTTGTGAGAGTGAGACGTACGGCAACCGGATACACTGTTGCCTAGTGGTTTCCCCGGCTGGGCGACCACTCCACGCATATAGGTCAACGAAGGAGCTTCTGGAGGCGCTACGTGATGCTGTCAGAGGTCACAAGTCGCTTCTTGAGGATGGGAAGATTCTTCATCGGGACATTTCCGAGAATAATATCATTGTCACAGAAGCTGCCTCTAAAGGAGAGCCAAAAGGGAGACTGATTGACCTAGACTTGGCAAAGGAGTTGGACAGTGTGCCGAGTGGAGCTAGCCATCGCACTGGCACGATGCAATTTATGGCCATCGAGGTGCTACAGGGCAAGGGCCACACTTATCGGCACGATCTAGAGTCGTTTTTTTATGTTTTTATATGGATGTACGTTCGTTATGGTCATGTTGACATGAACGAAGGGCAGGCTAGGAAGGAGTCAAGGCCGTTAGCAACAAGTGCTCTTCGGGATTAGTATACTAGAAATTATAGGCAAATTGCCAGTACGAAACTTGGACATATAGATAAGAACGGTTTTGAGGACATTATCGCAGAATTTGCCCCAAGGTTCGAGAACCTTAAAGGGCTAGCTCGCGAGCTCCGGAATGTTCTATTTCCAATCAGGGATGGGGCGATCTTTACAGGAACATTCCGCGACAATGATATAATGTACGATGGGATGATAAAGGCGTTTAACAGTACAATTACGTCTGCAGGACAGGAAGAACAGGAAAATGCACACGAGAGGCGAGAAACTGTGCACTAGCATTTTAAGGCATATTGTTTCCTGCGCATCTCCTAGGGAAGTTGTATGGTACAGCAATGGTATGAAAATAATCAATCGATCAGACGAGCAGAAACTAAAAGATCTGTCTCGATGTGAATCGCTTCAAATATCCCTACTTTGACTATGAGGGATCCGATACATCATCAACCGCTTTCTCAACTCATTAATCCTTCCTAAGCCTCTTCGATTGCTTTACTTGCCTTAAACTCTATAATTCGCTTAGAGTGTATTATATCTTCCTTCTCCCAGGAATTCTCACCCTTTAGACGACCCTTCCATTTAACAAAATATTCAACTTCCCCCTTCCATTCTCGCTTCTTGAGTAATTCCACACCGAAGTTCCCTTGATAGGTCGCCTCAAAATTGTCAATGAGATCCGAACTGATGTCGTCCTGTTCCTGCCACGTATTTTCATCATCACCAAAGCCTTCCCACTTCACGAACCATATTACGTACTGTCGATTTGGCAAGCAGCGCTTCAACTTCACAGATCTGATCTGTATCGCTTTCCACTCCTTGGTTGCTGCAGCCCGGCTGTACTATATGCTCTTTGTTCCCAGTTGATAGTATGCTTCTCTAAGCACCCTTGTCGGCAGTTGCTAGTAAAAATGGTGTGGAAGGAGGAGCATCTCGAAGCTGTGGATCAACTAAGTCCATTGAAAACCCTGATGAGCATATTCCCTTGCGTTTCTTGTACTTCGACGTCTGCGAGCAGTCCTTCAGCTTTGTGCAGTAGTGCACTTGCAACGTCCCTTTGGTCCTTCCTAGGAAGAATTCTACAATTTCGTCCCATGGCAATTTGTCATCCTCTTTAAGCTGTATCAACAGTTCGTCATCAGCTGCTGAATATGTCGATTGCCTACCAGGTCTGCTCAAAAGTCGTTCTCGCAAAGGCGGTCGCTTTCTCTGCTTCTGCACAGCTGGCGGTGACCCCTTTGCACGTGCGCAAACCCGTGAACGAGCTGACCCTCTAACTGGCTCCCCGCTAGACGTGGAATTTGATATGTGGAGACCGATTGATGGTTTAAACGAACCTAGAAGATCTAGCAGCCTGAACTCTAAGTTGTAAGTCGTCTCCCGTCCGATCCTCACACACTTGAGAAAGCCCTAAAGAGGATATTCTTGGTATTCGGCGCCTAAAATTAGCTCTGCATCGTCTGGTGAACTCCGAGAAACTATAGAACCTCGAGTAGTATAGGTCTAGGCTTTGGCTGTAGTAGACGAGCGCATGTGGGCTTTCTCGCGGCTGGCGGTTTTAGTCGCGTTAGACGCTGTGCGGCGCCGCTTTCGTCGTATTTGAGGTCGCACATCCTCGTCCTTGTCATCTTCACTATCCTCATTGTCGTTATCCTCATTATCCTTTTGATATGGTTTGACATCGTGTTCACGGACTTGTGAGAGAGGGGCCTCGACTATGGTCTCATCTTCCACCCGTTAGTGCTGAGGGCTGTCCTTTATTTGCTAGCAGTAGCTAATCGGGTCTTTATCCTCGCCACTAGTCGCCTCTGTGTTGTCCTCCTGTTCGTCTTCTTGCTCTTTTTGTTGGCAATGCTGCTGTTCAATCGTCTCTTCCCACAATTTTTCTTTGCTCGAAGTACCTCTAACGTCAGTAATATTTTGACTTTCCTGGTCCATCTGATTATATTAGGAGTGAGCTGTAGTTGAAGGCTGCGGTCCCCCAGCTTCTACTGAAATTTGTTGTAGTTCATCCTCGATATCGTAGACGCTGCCACGGTCGCACGATCCACCAGCCCTCTCGCGTAGTGGAGAAGGCCTCATTTCGTCCACTATGGACTTCTCGACACCCTGGTGAATCTGATCATGACCAGTTGTCTCAGCTAGCTCAGAGCAACTTGGAGAAGGTCGTCGATTATGAACAGGGAATACCGGGTCCAGCTCTGCGAAGGACTAGCGTTGTTGTCCATCCTTAGAGAAGCAGCCGGTATTGAGGTATTCCGAGTCTCGAGGAGTGGACGGGCCAAATAGGCTGCTCGGGGTCGAGGCGGTATCTTGAATGGCCGCCTGGCCATTCTCGCTCGCGTCTTGGTCCTCGATGCTAGCAGCTTCGTCGTCGCTTTCATCGTCGCTATCATCTTCGATTATTAGGGGCTCTCCTACGTGGAATTAGTAGGGTGTATGCGCATACAAAAGAGAGCTAAGAAACCTACTTTGATTATTACCTAGCACATAGACCGAGTTCGGGGTTGTGGCATCAGTAAGGAGACGGCTCTCGTCGATCAGTTGGCGCTTCGAGATATGGACATTCTTGTGGTTTTGTGGCACTTGAGGGCGGAGCAGCTCTTCAAGTAATGGAAGAGACTTATCGAACGAGTCGTTATCTTGAACATCCCTCGCTGACATTGCGGATGGCGATTTGCTGGGTTGTAGAGGCAGTTGGTGCTTGTTTAAAACAAACCTCGTCAGCTGAGCATGTGAGGCCTTCAAGGCGGGTTTGGGGTTGGGGTTATAGAATTCAACGCAGTTCATGTTCACAGTAGCCATGATGACAGAGTAGGACATGAATGGGAGAATAGTTTTTAGAACGAGAATCTCGAGCGGGATGAAGGGGTTATATAGATTCGACGGTCGCTCCGCTGTTGACTCGCTAGCATTTACGAGACCCCCCTTCATGCCCTGCTAAAGATGCAGCCTTCACTACCAAGCTTGTTTTCAAGCTCCGTGTGTTCCCTCATCCTTTTCCATGCTCCCTCCGCCACATGCTTGATCCCAATTCCACCAACCAGACATATGCGTCAAAGAGAGGCAAGACACATCGTAATCCGAGGCATTTTGGTGATTAGGCTGTTGCATTTTGAGCCGTCTCAGGAGCGGGGTCTTAGTTCCAGCTGAAAGTGTAGCGCTGCGGTCGGCCGGCTGCTAAAAGGAGAAATCATTTCCGGACTATGCGTGCTGTGGAGGCGATCGCTTTGAAAGCCTAGGTCAGACGACTCTACTAGATTGCAATAGTGTCCACTCCCCATATCCATTTATCCGCAATCCCGGTAGTATTCCCGTATCAGCACCTCGAATTAAAGGTGAACCGCAGCCTCTAACTCATGGATGGTCGCGGACGCGATGGCCTTCGAAGTGATCTCCACCTTCGATCTCTAGGCTGTGAGTAAAGACCCCTAAGAAGCTAGGCTCCCAAACAGAAATCGGCCCTTCTCTCGAAGATCAGCCTAGACTGAGGCAGACGTCGCTGCTCGGTGCATGTAACTCGCAATGTCGCAAAAGGTGGCGCGCGGCGTACGCAAGGGCCGGCCACGTCACCGCGAGGCATTTTTGCGATTGGCTAGGTCGTCGCGCAAGGTACTCTTGAGGCAGATTGCGCATACGACAGTCGCAAGAGGCTTCAGATGTGTGTGGCGACGAGGAAGGGCGCAAGAGAGGCAGGTCGAGCGGAACGCAGCCCAACTTGTTCTCGCATCTTGACTGATCTAACGACTAGACATCGATGCTTAAAGGGCTCGTTGCCATCGCAAAGAGCTCGGTGGCATGGAAGGTGCAGTCATTAGAGGGCGTAAATCGAGGTTGTAGCTCTGCGAAAGCGTTCATGTGCCACTGCGGGTTTTCAGCTGCGGCGAGGCCGAGCCGGGGGTTCCGTTAGGCGGGGCCATGCAGTTGGGAGGGGGCGGAGTAGCCAAGCGTCGCACGATGAGCGCAGCAGGTGCGAGAAAGTTGGGAGGGAGGAGCGACGATGGAGAGGGACAGAGTCGGGGGGGAGGGAGTGGCCCTTTTATAGAACTCGAAAGCGGCGGCAGGCCCGTGCACGCGCGTTGCCCGATCGGGAGGGCGCCAAACCCTGCGCGGCATACCTCGCGACTGAGATTATATACTTTAAACCATAAAGTTTTTGTAGGATTATGTTATTATTAATTAATAAAAAGTTTATAAACTAGTTATATATTTTTCAAAATGTAGAAAATGAGGAAAATATACTTTTTGGGTCTTAAATCACTTTGCGTACAATTTACTATACAAAAATACAGAATGCGTATTATTTCCTCATTTTCACAGCGTTTTTATTGCTTACTCCAACCTTGAGCTTTGCTCTACTCAAGGTTGGTCACAACGATTATAATCCAGTGTTTTTCCCTTAACACTTAGCTGTCACGTGAAACTGGTCTAAAATTAATATGCCTGACATTTCTGGCATTAATCTCCCCAGATACCACCGCGTCTCCTATTATTGACGCGACGACCACGAATATATGACCGGCAAGAATTCCAACGCCGACAAGCCAACGACGCCAACGACGACAGAATTTTGATGCGGCCACGGTAATATCCAGCCCTTGGGCTTCAACCTACCAAAAATGGCGACCCAGGATCTCGCTATCGGCCAGACCGTGGAGCTCGCAGATGGCAGAATCGGCATCATCCGCTATGTTGGCTTCCCTCACTTTGCAGCCGGCGAATGGGTTGGTGTCGAGCTCGAAGACGACACGGGAAAGAACGATGGCAGCGTGCAGGGAGAACGCTACTTTGACTGCGATATGGGCAGGGGGATGTTCGTGAGGCCCCAGGCGGCACACGTTTTGGAGCAGGCCCCTCCGCCCCCCCCGAAGGCTGCACCAGTGCCGAAGAGGACGAGTAGACCATCGAGTGTGGTGGCACCGGCGGCGAGGAGGGTGGGAAGTGTGAGCGACCCGGCTGCTGGGAAGCGGATGAGCATGAATGCGTCTAGCCCAAGTCCGGCTGCGAGATTGGGCCGGCCGGGGAGCATACTGAGGGTTTGTCGACCTTTGTCCTTCTCCTGGATCATGCCGCTGACAAGAGTATTATAGTCTCCGACCAAGTCTCCTACGAAGCAGCTAAGTTCGGGTGCCACTTCCGGGGCGTCAACGCCGAGAACTACAACGCCGTCCATGGGCTCGAGACCAACACCGGGATCTGTGAAACCACGACAGAGCTTAGCAGGGCCGGGTAATCGATCATCTATGGGGCCGCCACCGATACCGACTCCGCGGACTTCGAGACAATCTATATCTGGAACTCCAGGATCCAGACTAGCATCTGGTGCTGGGCGGGTAGCTGCTGGTCGGCCGCCCTCGCTCGCCGTTCCTGGTGGGCATCAGAGCATATCCCAGAGATTGGGCTCTGGAGGCAGCCAAGTGAGCAGCGGTCAGGGAAGCGACAGTGGTAGACAGGGCGACGACAACGACTATTCGTCGGGGTCTGATGTTCGGTCGCAAGCGCTCTCGCCAACATCCACATCATCGAAAGCAGTAAGCCCAGTGCTGACACGAACCGCTGCTGCCGCAAAGCCAGACGCCCCGAGCCCTACCGGCACCGCTCGGAGCAACACTTCACAAGTCACCACACGGAGCACGGCTGGAAATTCAGCGGCGACCAACCGTGAAATCGAGGACCTCAAGACGAAGCTACGATTGATGGAGAAGAAGCGTATGGAGGATCGCGATAAGATAAAAGGGCTCGACAAGATCCAGGCGGAGCGTGACAAGTTTGAAGGCATCATTCAGAAACTGCAGTCCAAGTACCAGCCGCAGCAGCAGGAGCTTACGGATTTACGAAAGGAGTTGAAGGAGGCGGCTGCCAAGTTCGAGGATATCGAAAATTCACAGGCTGACCATGATGTCGTCCTCGAAATGGCTACTCTTGATAGGGAGATGGCTGAGGAGACTGCCGAGGTCCTGAAGCACGAGCTAGAGGCTTTGAAGCTGAAGGCCGAGGAGCTAGAGCTTGAAGTTGAGGTGCTGAAGGAGGAAAATGCAGAATTGGGAGGGGAGATGAGTGCAGAGGAGAAGGCTAGTCAGGGATGGATTGCTATGGAGAGGAATAACGAGCGATTGAGGGAAGCTTTGCTTAGGCTGAGGGATATAACTCAGGAGCAGGAGGCTGAACTGAAAGACCAAATCAAGCTGCTCGAGGAGGATGTACGAGACCTTTCGGGCGTCAAGGAACATTACGAATCGGCCAAGGCGAAATTAGCACAGTCTGAAGCTACGGTGGAGGATTTGAGGCAACAGCTCGACAATGCCCTCGGAGCTGAAGATATGATTGAAGATCTTACCGAGCGGAATATGAGCATGAGCGAACAGATTGAGGAAATGAAGGTCACCATTGAAGATCTAGAAAGCCTGAAGGAACTGAACGACGAACTCGAGGTCAACCATGTGGAGACTGAGAAGGAACTTCAGGAAGATCTTGATTTCAAGGACACGGTCATCAACGAGCAAGCGAGGAGAGCTGCAGAGCAACAAGACGCTCTCGGGGATATGGAATACACCCTATCGAGGTTCCGAGAGCTTGTCACGAGCCTACAGAGCGACTTGGATGATATGAAGGCGTCCCACGCCCTTACCGAAACTGAATCTGAGCAGCTGAACAGCCGCTCAAGGGCAATGATGGACCTGAACTTGAAGCTCCAGGTCTCAGCTTCAAAGACTCAAATGAAGACCATCGAACTTGAACTTCGACGCCTCGATGCGCAAGAAGCATCCGACCATCTTGCAATTGTTCAGCTCTTCCTTCCAGACGGATACCAGACTGAGAAGGACTCCGTCTTGGCTCTACTGCGCTTCAAGCGTGTCGGCTACAAGGCGAACCTCTTGCATGGATTCGTCAAGGAAAGGATCGGCAGCCATCACCGTGGCCACGAAGACGATATATTCGCCGCCTGCGATGTGCTTGATAAGCTTGTCTGGGTCACTGCTATGTGCGAGCGCTTTGTCAATGCAATCAGCCACTGCTCGACTGAGCAATTCGCAAAGTACGAGGGAGCTCTGTATGAGCTGGAGCCTGTCGAGCGAGCGCTGAATGCCTGGATTGATGGCCTGAGACGCGACGAGCTCAAGGAGAGACAGTGCGCCAGTGACCTCCAGCGTACTATTGCTTTGATGTCCCATCTGGCCGAGATCCACATCTCGGATGGGCTGGAAAGCTACGCTCACGATGTGCATATGCGCGCACTTGTCATTCAGAGCCACCTCGACAACACTGCTACTGCCTTGTCAAGTGCCAGGGCTCTGGTGCAATCTCACATTACCGCAACTGGCGAGGAAGATGAACTCGCACAACACTTCACGCGCAAGACCGATGCGATTATCAACAGCACGCGAAGCGCCAAGGTCATTGTCGGCAAAGCCGTGCGATCGCTTGAGGACCTCAAATCTCGCTCCCTGTCACTCACGCCAGACACCATCCAGAACTTTGAGCAATGCGAGACCGCAACGGAAGAGCTTGCGCTCTTCTCTCGCCACGTCGGCATGGATCTCTTCAAGCTACTATCTGAGGAAGGCCGCGCCGAGGCATTCACCTACACCGAGGTACAAAGCACCATCCATAGCACCACGACGGCCATTTTCCAGTCCACTGAAAGCGATATCTTCTCCACATATGCCAACAAAATCCGCGCTGCCACGACTCACATCACCGACCTGGCAGCTCTCGCGGGCGACCTCGAGATGACCCAGGAATTCGAGCGCGCCCCAGCGCCATGGGTAGTCCGCAGCAAGGAGCTCAGCTCCAGCGGCACTATTCCCGTCGACGCGGAAGAGGAGCTCCGCCGCCTCCGCGAAGACAACCACGAGCGCGCGCGCACTGTCGCCCTGCGCGACCAGACCCTCGAGGAGTCGAGTGTTAAAATCGAGCTGCTCGAGTCGCGCATGCGCGACGCCACGAAGAAGAACGAACGCATCACGCAGCTAGAAGCCAAGATCGACGAGGCCAAGAAGCGCGAGACCGAGCTAGCCGAGAGCCTCGAGGCTCAGTCCAAGGAGCTCGTGGCCATGGAGCAGGATCGCGAGAGATGGCGCAAGGTGGCAGGCGAGAACAAGATTGTAGAGGAGGCGGATCCGGCGACGAAGGCGGGCAAGGAACGCGCTGTTGCGACGGCGAGAGAGATGGATGCGCTGAAGGGCGAGATTGAGGCGCTCCAGGCCGCTGTGCGGTACCTGCGCGAGGATGCGAGGAGGATCAAGCTATCGACTGTGGAGCCTGGGAACCTGGACTGGTTGAACGAGCCGCTCGTCAAGCCAAAGAGCGCGGAGACGCACAGGAAGGAGCTCGTCCAGACCGAGGGCGCAGATGTGCTGTTTGAGCTCGTCAACTTGGCCGCGGAGAGCAAGGTCTTTGATCTCTCCACGCTTCCTGAGAACAGGCTTGCGTGGAGGTCGGCGAGGAGCACGCCGCAGTGGCACGTCGCTAAACAGCGCGAGGAGTGGGAGGCCTGGAAGGGCTGGAGCGAGAGCACGTCTAAGAAAGCCAAGGCGCTAGAACCGAGGAGGATTGTGCGGAGCAAGAGGGGCCTTCAGATCGCGCGAGTTGATCTGAGGCTGCCTACGCTGGAGGCGAAGGGTGTATACGGGGGCGAGGTTGAGATTGTGGATCCGGGGCAATTTGAGGGGTTCAAGGAGAACTGGGGCATAGTATGATGCCAGGGATTGTATGATGTGCGAGTCGAGCGTTTATACCCACTGGCATAGTTGTAGGATGTAACATGAATGGAAGGCATTATTTTTACGTGTATGCAACGAGCAGCAGCTTTTTTGTTTTCTCTGTCTCAGTGTGCTTCTGAGAGTATCCTGGTGAATGTGTCGATGAGTCCTGTCTTTCCGCTTTGTTGCTGACAGGTTGTCTCTGTCTCAGTATACTTCCGAGACTATCTTGGCGTGAATGTATCGATTAGTCCTGCTTTTCTGGTCCGTTGCTGACAGGTTGTCTCTGTCTCAGTATACTTCTGACAGTATCCTGGCGCCGGTTGCTGACATGTTGGTAGGTGGGTGTAGAAGCAGGCACCTGGGGCCGATTGGTGAGATTCTAGACCAATGCAACTGTTCGGTTGGAGATTTATTACCAGCGCATTATCAATATTACGACGACGTGGCTTTGGCCTTCCCAATGAGTCTTTTCCCTGAAGAAGTTACATAAGCGTTTGGATGTTTGCTTATTCCGTAGTAACTACTCTGGACCCAAAATCCCATATGGTCGGTCTATGGTGCAATCAAGGATATTATTTGGAAGAAGTATGAAACATAATCAGAAAACCTAATCTGGTCTGCATATCCTTATCGACGGATTCGAGTTATATGGGGAATATTCCTATACTTTAAAACAACTCCATTATCAAAATTGGAATATTCTTTATTCCTTATTCCCCCTATGTTGCCCTGTGTTATGTTGGGCACGAAGGAGCAGTAGGGCGGGGCTGACGCGGAAACATTCCCCGCATTGTAAAGTAAGCTTGTCTGTTATTGGCTGGTGTTGCCGTTCCTTCCTCCGATCTTCCCTTCCTTCCAATCTTCCAACCTTACCCGATCGAGTTTAGGGAGGTTGCTTACTAATACAGATCTCCCATCGGCTGCCTCATCCCGCTGCGCTAAGTCGGCGGACGGTTCGGCAATGCTGCTCACCGCCTTTTAAAGACCGCAAAACCGCAAAAACCGTTGAGTGCGGAACCGTTGAATGGGCAGAATGAACTAAAATGGTCATGATGTCACCGACTAATCCCGACTAAGCTTTACTTAGCCGCTCGCAGAGTTTTACAACATCGTTCTCATCTGAGACACGCGGTTTCGCGATCTCGGTTTGACCGATGTGGACAGTGCGGCGTAGGATCAAGGAGAGACATGCAGGAATATAGAATCGCCGTAAGGATTCGTAAAACACCTATCTCATGCATGAAGTATGAAGTATGGAGCATGGAACATACTCCGTAGATACGGACGGGGACGGGCAAGCGGGGAGGTAAGCGGTGATAAAATTGTGGAGAGAGACATAGTGGAATCCTTTAGGCCTATTTTGTGCATCTCCCCCGAGATGTAACTAGCATTACGATCTTGACAACAAACAGCAGACATAGCCTGCCTCATCGTTCATCGCGGGGTTTGCGCCAAGAATGACCGGCTCGTCTCGTCAGCTCATGTCTGGGGAATTATTGGGGAATTGCTGGGGATGGTTGATTTCCCCGCAGCTTGAGGGCATTATAATTGAATTAGAAGAGTTAGAACCCCCTATAGAAGAACATCTTTGCGGGGGAGCATGTTCGATGTACGTAACAAACATAACATACGTATCATTTACAAGCATTAATAGCGGGCCTTTTGGTCGTGAAGAGCAGGTCGGAGTTGAAACAGACGAGGATCCGAGAGGCTCCTACCCGAAATCTCCAGAGAGTGGGACTGAGAAACGTAATAGACGATCATCGAACACACCACGGAAGCCCCGGTGTGAGGCAATTTCCTTCCATGCTATTAACTAATTAGGTAGGTGGCACTGATAAGTCGCCGGTAGTCGGTTCTAACGTATGCTCTAATGTGCATTAGCATGCTCTAATCTGCTTGCTGCCGCCATCGGCGTTCTAGTGTGGGAAGGGGCATCGCCGTGGTGGCGATGTGGGTCGAGCATCGAACATCTCCACAACCTCCAGCGAGTCAAGATTGTCTAGAAGGTTTAGGGCCCACCACGACCGACTAAACAATTAAAAGAACCGGCTTTCCCACACGTACTCATGCCTATTGTGTTCATACTTCCTCTATTCAACATCACTCCGACAATCCGTCGAAAAGCGGTTGCAAGAGATCAGGCACCGCCACCCTTCTCTTCCTCCTTCACATATACTCACATTCAACAATGGACGCCACACAAAGCATGGAGAAAGGCAAGGCTGAGTCGCCGGTGCCAACGCCGAGTCCCGCGAGCGGGGAGGTCTTGTCAAACAAGGACAAGAGCCTGTATGGCAACGCCAGCGAGAGTGAGAGGGAGAGGGATGTCTATGAGGATGGTATGCAGAAGTACAACCGTCTGGGCTGGAAACGCCTGACGGTTGTGCTCATCGTCGAGGCCATCGCGCTGGGAAGTCTGTCCATCCCAGCTGCCTTTGCCTCGCTGGGAATGGTCGCCGGTGTCATCTGCTCCGTAGGCATTGGAATTATTGCCATCTACACCGCCTACATCGTCGGTCAGGTCAAGGTCAACTTCCCTCAGGTCGCCAACTACCCTGATGCCGGAAGGCTGATGGGTGGCCGCTGGGGCTACGAGGCTATCAACGCCATGCTCGTCCTGCAACTGCTCTTCCTGGTTGGCTCTCACTGCCTCACGGGTACCATTGCCTTCCAGAACATCACCGCCAGTGGCATCTGCTCCGTCGTCTTTGCCGTTGTCTCCGCCATCATCCTCATGATCATTGCCATCCCGCCGAGTTTCGCCGAGGTTGCCATCCTCGGCTATGTTGACTTCGCCTCCATCATCCTCGCGATCGGTATCACCATTATTGCCACTGGTATCAGGAGCACCAAGGCCCCAGGCGGTCTGGCCGCTGTCAACTGGTCTGCGTGGCCAAAGGAGGACCTCACATTCACAGAGGGCTTCATCGCAATCACCAACATCTGCTTCGCTTACAGCTTTGCCATGTGCCAGTTCTCCTTCATGGACGAGATGCACACACCCACGGATTTCATGAAGTCCGTCTACACCCTGGGCATCGCAGAGATCTTCATCTACACTTTTACCGGTGGTCTGATTTATGCCTTTGTTGGCCAGGAAGTCAAGAGCCCGGCTCTGCTCTCTGCTGGGCCGTTGGTCAGCCGCATCGCGTTCGGTATCGCCCTGCCCGTCATTTTCATCAGTGGCTCCATCAACACCACTGTCCTCGGACGCCTGGTCCATACCCGCATCTTTAAGAACTCCAACATCCGCTTCGTCAACACCAAGATGGGATGGATCACTTGGATCATCTACATCATCCTCGCCACTCTCGCCGCCTTCATCATTGCCGAGGTCATCCCCTTTTTCTCTGACCTTCTATCCATCTCCTCATCTCTCTTCATCTCCGGCTTCACCTTCTACCTGCCGGCTCTCATGTGGTTCATGCTTCTCCGTGAGGGCAAGTGGAACACCCGCAAAAACCTGATGCTGGGCGCCGTCAATCTCGGTATTTTCATCATTGGTCTCGTGGTCCTGGTTGCGGGTTTCTATTCTAGTGTCAACGACATTGTAAGTTGGATCTATCTATTCTCTACGATAACATTTACTAACAAGCCCAACAGATCAACAGATACAGCTCTGGCAAAGTCAGGAGTCCTTTCTCCTGCGGTTCACCGGAGTAGGAGCCGTGTGGCTATTCACCGTATCCCCGACTGCAGGAGGCAGTCTTCTTTTTGCGAATCATCATACTATCAGCCATATATACCAATACTACTTCTCTGTATTTTCCTTTTTTGATCATATACGGCCGCACTTCACATGTACATTACCGAAGAACTTCATTTTATTTTAACAAAAATAAGACGCGAATAGCGCGCAACTAGGGAGATAGAGAGGGGGGAGAGGAATAGAGGAGAGACATAGAAGAAAGACAGAGAATAAATATCATTAGACTTTCATCTTGCTGCTTGACACAGAATGCAGAATGATTTCAAGCTACCGCTTATAAGCACCTGACCTGGTGCCGCGTTTAGGTGAACTCTTACCCTTGCAGGCTAGGATGTAAGTTGAGTTGCAGTTGGATTTGATCCCAACCAATTTGACACGTCGACGAGGAGACTAATTGGGTAGTTGCTGTTTGGGTCGATAAATGGAGCTAGCCAAGAGGTATTTATTTATTTTCTGGATTCAGAATGGGGGAGGTCTGTAGTATAAACATCAACCACGATATAGACCATTCCTGTTCCAACTTCTGTCTCCATAACCAAGCTACACGCTACAAAAGGTCAAGCTACCCACGGCTCCCAAAATTAATATCACTGATTTGAGCCTCCTCTTACAACGCGCTTAGTCCATGGACGAAGTCAACGCCCCCAGACGATAGGACGACAGCGCATATTCGTTTCAATACTAAAATGCTACCAGTGATGCCCAGGAGGAGGGGATCATAAGCTAAATGGCGAGGAGCCATATTACCAGTGCGGGTGCTCCGACTCTGAGCAATTCTGGTCGCGGGCATGCTGATGGGTGTGGTATTGGTCATTGGGTTGGAGTTGGTGGGGGTGTTGCAGGTATATATTTGCAGATATCACGAAGTCAGTTTGGTGGTTAGAAATTTGTATAGAATATAAACTTGTACATAATTCAAGTGTGTAGATAATCAAGGCGTATTATAGGAACTTGTTAGTAAGGTCAGTCATTCAAACTGATATGTCCTCGGTGAAGCGTGTAAGAGCTTCAACCCTGGATGAATTGAGGCTGAGAGGCGGAAAGCTTGTTTATCATGGTTCCATGTGCCTTGTAAGCAACTGCAGATGTTCTATGCAACATATCTGTAGATAGCAAAAACTTTCATTACATTAGTGTTTGACGTGTCTGCGCTGTGCAAAAGTCCCTGGGAATGCAAATAAATTGCTCATATTTGATATAATCACCCTCCCCTTTCCTAGCCCCCTGAGAAACTGAACACGAGGCTGCGACGAACAGTTCACGAGTAAAGATTTCATAGTATGGGGATTTTGGGAGCTCCGAGCCCACTTCTTGCTGTCATTGCGCCTGCTGCTGTCATTCCGTAAACCTGGAATAATTGTGCGCAACCTTGACTCTCGCCACAACTTCACTTCCTCCCTCTTCCTAAATTCACTTCCTTTCCAACAAACCACAATTTTTTGTCTTTTGACCCAAACCATTACCAACTTCAGTCATCTTCACAAGTTCATACACACATCCAAACCTCGACTTTTACAAAACAATGGCACCGAGGCCAATAATCTCGAATCGACCTCTTCCTCAAGTGCGCGGCACGCCCATGAACCCCGGGGCGCTCACCACACAGCTCAATGTTGAAGGTTTGTGCATCTTATCCCTTCAACCAGCACATTACCACTTTTTAGATCATATATTCCAAAGATCGATCTGACCCCTCTCTAGGAACTGCAGTAGCAACATCCACTGAAACCCAGGCAATGCCGCAACCTGGCCAACACGCCCAAGCCCAGCGGGCTCTGCCCACCAGCAATGGGTCCAGGCCAAGCACACCTCCATCGTCGGCAAACAACACGGCTGCCACAGATGTAGCAACTCAAATGCGCTCCATCATCGAGAGCCTCGAACGCCAACCTCCAACGGCAGAAAACAGGGCACAGGCGGCGGCCATGGCACGCAATCTTGCGGAGCTGAGGGAGAGGATGGATGCCGCCGTTTCTGGTGCGCAGCCACGTCTCAGTGCTGATGCGCCCGAGTTTACGCCATCGCCATCTCAAGAACGCGGCAGGCAAGGTGCGCCGTACGTTGGCAACGAACATGACACAGCAGGAGGAGGTAATCCTTTGAACCAGGGGGGAGTGATACTGCCAACGTTCACGTTCACGAGCGAGTCGCCGGGTGAGCCACAGCAGTATACACAGGAGGAGGCGCGGACGCAGATTGCAGCAATATTTGGTGGCTCATCGCAGAGCAGTGCTTCACAGCTTCCGGTGGTGAACGGGTCGGCAATGGCATCGTTCCAAGGGCATATGGCGCCGATAACGATAAATCCGGTAACTGGCCGGCCCCGGACGCCTCTTTCGCACTTGAATGCAATTTCGAACAATGCTCGGCGCCGTTCCCAAGAGCGAGCTGAGCGAGAGGCAGCGGTGCAGGCTCAGGTAGATCAGATAACCCAGCAAGATCAGACCCAAGCGCAGCAAATGCAACAAGCTCAGCAGCTTCAAGCACAGCAACTCCAACAAGCCCAGCAAGCTCAACAAGCCCAAGCTCAGCAAGCTCAGACACAGCAACTTCAGCAAGCCCAGCAGGCTCAACAAGCCCAAGCTCAGCAAGCTCAAGCGCAGCAACTCCAACAAGCTCAAGCTCAGCAAGCACAACAACTCCAACAAGCTCAAGCCCAAGCTCTACAAGCATATCAAGCCCGGCAAGCTTATCAAGGCCAGCAACCCCCACAACCTCTCCAAGTGCAACAGCCCCAACAGCCCCATCAACCTCACCTTTTCCAAGGCCAAGGCCAAGGCCAGCAACCTAGCAATGGGCAAATCTTCAATCAGATCCAGCAAAACTTGTTCGCACCACAACAACACCAGCAGCAATATCTATTCGGCGTGAATGATATGTCTTACGGCCCATCGAACCACTCTCACATGCACCCACAGCAGCAGATGGGCAATGATTTTGCTTTCAACAACATGCAAGATTTCAGCCAGGGGCCTCCTGTGCCGCCTTTCATTCCTCAGAATTATGACAACCCCGGCATAGGCCAGTTCCCGACGCAACCTGCTACCAATCAGCACCAGAACATGCCCTTCAATAACGTGAATCCGTTACCAGCGCAGCCAGAAACCCAAAATGCAACCTCATCAACACATGCGCGGGACGCTCCGATCCCTATTGGACCCAATAACGTCACCGGAGATCCGTCTATGACGGCAAGATTCAGAGATACTCCACTTCGGACTCACTCGAACCCTGCCACAGACGGAGCATCAGAGGATGTGGCAGGCTACTTTCCCAGCGCATACGAGCTGACTGGGAAGTGGAACACGCTGCCGGCGAGTATGCGTACGCCTCCGCAAATCCAGTGGCAGCTAAGCGGCAGGGACTACACGCGGAACGGTGATGGTCCTCACAATGGTGGGGCAGGGCCGAGCAACGGCGATGGGAGTGGCAATGTGGGTGGGGTTGGTAGCATGCCACTGCCAACTGCGAGGGGCAACTCTGACCAAAATGGTAAAACCCACAGCCGTGGACCTAGCCAGGGCAACTCAGCGTCCCATAATAACAGCAACACTCGCCCCCAAAGTGCATCACACACGTGGCGCTCGCATACGCACACAATCTCGGGAGACTACACAACCTTGAGGCGCAACGCGGGGCACCTAGATCTTCTCGGTTCCCCGGCGTTCCCAGTATCCGCATCCGAGTACGCTGGTGTGAAGGCTGATACGCTTGCAGAGAAACAGGCGCGCCTCATAGCGCAGCTGAAGGAGATGACAAGGGCGAAGGGGGAGGAGCAGCGGGTTGGAGAGGCAATGAAGGGAAGGGCGTTTTATGGGCTCTCGTCTGTGTTGGGGCAGAAGGAGGATGTGTGGAGCGTTGATGGTGGCAGTGGAGCAGGGTTTCCGAGCGTTGCGGAGATGAAGAAAGAGCACGCGCTGGTGGCTTCCGAAACAGGCTCGCTGTCAGGATCTCCTGGCCGTTTCTTCCCCAAGCCGAAGGGGATGGTGGCTAGTATCAAGCAGGGATATATGGGGGTGAGCGAGCCAGACCTGGCCTCAACAACCATGCCTCGTGAGGACTGGAGTGTGAAGAGTGTCGAGAAGGCAAAGGTTTGGGAGAATGAGCTGGCGTGGGGGGAGATTGTGGCCAAGGCGAGCAAGGAGGCTGCGTTGAAGGTGAACCAGATCCCAAAGAATGATTCAGTGCTGCTTGTTGGACGAGGGTTGCTTGATCGGTTGGTCTGAGGAGGGCGATTCTGCGAGGCGTTTTTTCCACTGGTGTTCTAGAGGCTCAATACCCCTTTCGAGTGTTTGCGTTACCTCTTTCGATATTTTTCGGCCAGGAGATATAGATTTTTTGCCTTTTTTTTTTCTTTCATAGAGCACCGTCTCTCAGCCTTGCCGAAGATGTATAGATGGTACTTTGTTCTCCAATGAAAAACGATTTCCCCAACTCACCCCAAAGCATCCATTTGAGACTCAAGTACACGTAATACTATGGCGTACTGGCCAACACGTGCCAGATAGAGGATGTGTGCATCGGGATATCACTTGATAGGCGCGTGGCGCATGCTGTGCGAGCATACGAAAGCGTCTATGGGGCTCATGTGACGAAGCCTGTAATATGCAGAGGAGAGGAAGAAGAGGTGAGGCCAAGACCGGAGAAATAACGCATTATGGGGATGACAGGTACGACGACGAGATGACAGGTATCAGAGACATAAGAGGCTAAGAGGCAAGACACATGGTTGGAGCACCAGAAATGGAGATATGGAGAGTATACTTGTATGAAGATATTGACATATACGGAGTGGTTGGAGTATATACTTGAATGATCAAGTTGCAAGAGGCAAGAGGTGAAAGATGAAGAGTTGGGGATGGAACAGAGAGATATGTTTTGAGGAAGGGAAGGGAGGGAGGGAGGGAGATATGGGTAAGCTAGCCGAAAGAAGGCACGTTCTTACCACGAGGTCACGAGACACGAGCGAAAATCAATTCATTAGTCGTGGATCCGTTGACCGCCGAAAATCGGAGCGAGCATCGAACTATGCGAATACGGAAATAGTACGCAAATATGGGCGGGAAGTGTGGGGAAGGGGATTTGGGGGCGGCAAGTTTGCGTGGGGGTTATGCAACAGACGGAATTAGGGATGTGGGATGAGGGATGAGGGATGAGGGATGAGGGATGAGGGACAAGGGATGAAAGGGATGAAAGGGATAAATTGAAGGGCCAATTGGGGGAAGGGCCGCGAGTAGCCGGCATAGAGGAGAGCACGAGATATACAGGTTTTATATACCGATTTACCATGGTAGATATTCGAATTTCCTATAGGTATAGAAATAGGATGTGGCTTCAGCCAGGCCCATACTAAAGGATACAACATGCACGTATGACAGCCGTGCACAGAAATGGATAGCTACCATAGGTATATTGGGATCCAATGGTAAGGACCCAATGGTAGATCTTGTGGTAAGGATAGACGCCCCATGAATCGGTGGAGATGGCCCTCGTGATAAGAAAACTAAGAGAATCCACAGATGAGAGATGAGCTGTGTGTTAAAAGCCTCCATAAGCAAGCAATTCATGGGGGCTAGAAGAGTATATAGAGACGAGTCCCGGCAACCTCAACTTTGCTTATACTATACCCCTATACCAGTCGAATATACTGTACCGTACTATACTGTACCCTACTTAGTCAACAACGTGCATCATCTCCACCTAACTAGGTGGTCTCGTACAGTTTCTGGGTTTCTGGGTTTCTCAGTGTCACCGCCCCAAGAAAAGTTACCTCATCGCCCCTTGTCCCCTGGGCCCGGCCAGACACAAGCCATAACCATAATAAGACAGCGGCAGAGAGAGACACCAACAGAGACACCGACACCGACACTGACAGACAATACACACACACACGCACACACAACAAAATATTATCTGGCTGTCTATTGTTTTATATATCAACGATTTTGCAGGACAGCGCCGCCATCCGTTTGTCGTTGAGACAAAGAACAAAAGAAACATCCCCACTCTGTCACCTCACCGCTGTGTCGTCACGAGAGCAACATCACAATCTCGCACCCCTCTCTTATCGACAATCGACAAACGACAAACGACAATCGACAAACTTTCCCCAGATATACTCGCTCCGTATATCCCTAGCAAAAAACATTCCATAGGCTTCCCTCATTCGGCAACCCTGTGGACTCTCTAGTCTCCTAAAAACACACTCCTCTCACCCTTCTGTGTGGTCCGATAGACGAAGCCAAGCCCGCCCGCTCACCCGCAATCCACCGACTCTGGCCCAGGGTGTGTGCCGCCAACCGCCCTCCGCCCTCCGCCCTCCCTTTCCCTGCTTGCTTCCCCCCCCCAGTTTGCCCCTCCATCACCTGCTGCGGCCTGGCAAATTTGTCCACCATTCCGTTGATCCCCAGGAAATCTACCCAACTCGGACCTCCGTCATTTCTCTCTCATCCTCTTCAATCCCTCAAATCGACAAAGAAATTCGGCGTTTGAAGCTGTTGTTGTAGGCCATTCACTACTAACCACCACCACCACCCAAAAAGTCTATACCCCGCCAAAAACGTTACCCGCGTGCCTCGGGACATCTCGAAACCCTCCCCAACCCGCGAAACCCACTCCCAAAACAGCCGATTGACGCGGACTCGACCTTCCTCCATGGTCTCGTAGGAATCTGCGACCCCTCATCCCCTACAACCCCACATCCCACAAACCACCACAACCGCAACAATGGTCGAGAAAGGCCTGAAGAAGGCGAACGGGCTCGGCGTCCAGGTCGAGAACACAAAGATATGTGTCGTCATGGTCGGCCTGCCTGCCCGCGGCAAGAGTCTGATTGCCCAGAAGGGTGAGTGATATGGCAGTGTCCGGATACGTTAACACAGGGACTGACTGGTGATATTACAGTTACTCGATACCTCAAATGGCTCTCCATCGAGGCAAAGGTCTTTAATGTCGGCACCTATCGCCGTACCGACACCCCGAAGCCGACCGCCGACTTCTTCGACACCAACAACCCAGCGGGCGAGAAGATGCGGCGTGCAGCAGCTGAGGCTGCCCTTGGAGACATGCTGAAGTGGTTCCGTGCCGGTGAGGGCACCATCGCAATCCTCGACGCCACAAACTCTACACGTGTGCGCCGCCGCTGGATCTACGAAGAGTGCACCAAGGAGGGCATCGACACGTTGTATGTCGAGTCCCGCTGCGATGACGAGAGGCTCATCATGGCCAATATCCTCGAGGTCAAGACCACCTCACCCGACTACAAGGGCACCGATCCCGAGGCGGCGGCGCTCGACTTTAGGAATCGCATCCGCAACTACGAGAAGGTCTACGAGACCGTCGATGCGGATGGCGACGAGAAGGACCTCACATACGTCAAGATTATGAATATTGGCGCTCAGGTCATCATCAACCAGATCCACGACTACCTCCAATCCCGCATTGTATATTACCTCATGAACTTGCACATAAAACCGCGTTCCATCTGGCTTTCACGAGTGAGTTTACTGATCTTCCGTACAATACACTTTGAAGCTAACAAGAATGAAGCACGGCGAATCCATGTACAACCTCTCCGGCCAGATCGGAGGTGACGCAGAGCTCTCCTCACGAGGAAAGCAGTACGCCCTCAAGCTGCCCGAGCTGGTCCGCCAGTCTGTAGGCGTAAGTCGCTCGAAACCTCATAATCCACTACCCCTCCAAACTAACAACCCTGCAGGATGGCCGCCCTCTCACCGTCTGGACGTCCACCCTTCGCCGCGCAATCTCCACCGGCGCCCATCTGCCCGCCAACTACAACCAACTGCAATGGAAAGCGCTGGACGAACTCGATGCCGGCGTCTGTGACGGCCTCACATACGCCGAGATCAAAGAGAAGTACCCCGAGGACTTCGCTGCGCGTGATGAGGACAAGTACAACTACCGCTACCGCGGAGGTGAGTCGTACCGCGACGTCGTCATCCGCCTCGAGTCCATCATCATGGAGCTGGAGCGCTCGGAGGATATCCTGATCATCACGCACCAGGCGGTGCTGAGATGCATATATGCGTATTACAAGGAAAAATCGCAGTCGGAGTCGCCATGGATGGCTGTGAGTTCCCCCGTATAGCCCCACAAGAAATTAGAGTACTAACAAAATTAGGTCCCCCTACACACGCTCATCAAGCTCACCCCCAAGGCGTATGGCACGCACGAGGAGCGCACAGCTGCTGGCATCGATGCTGTCAGCACATGGCGCGGCAAGGGCTCCGTCGCGAAGCACGAGGACCCAGTTGGCGAACCTTCCTTCTGAGAACCTACATTAAATCGATACACCGCGCCGTGCACAGCCTCAGAATCCACAGCACCCACACCAAGACGTGACTGGGCCAGTTTCGGCTCGGATGTTGTGCGCTTGGCGGCCGTGCACGAGGAGAAGGGATGTACACGCGGAAGAGCATCTGTGCTATTTACCTGCTGTTAGCGAGGCGTTGGGTCGCATGGGAGGGAGGTTTAGTAAAAATGGCTCCGACTCAGGAGCTTGGGATGGCGTCGAGGAGACATGTTTTGTCGCGGTGGGTGGCCGGGGTCAATCGGCCCCCGACTGTATCATACGTAGCTAAGCTGGCCAGAAGCAGCTAGGACTATATTTGTAGATGGTAGAGATACATATGTCTGCTCTTGTGGATGGCTTAAATATAGGCTATTGCTATGATTGTTTTTGTCATGATGTGATTGTGTGAACTGGTAGATTATTAAATTATATTTATTTATTTCATTTATGTGGAATAAAATATTATTCCAGCCACAAGACAAGCACAACAGGCCAGAAGAGTACTCATTGCATTAAAATGATCGCCTGAAGGGATTATAAATTATTTATTATTTATTAGAAGCTTGTGAACATTCATTTTATACCTTCACGTTCTTCAATTGTCATTTCGCTGAAATCCTGCACCCCCCACACCAATTTACCCCGCCATCACACATCACACAGCTTCAGCCTTACCACCCACATCGGCGCTTAATTAAGCTCTGATGCCCTGTCCCCAAATCAATCATGCATCCCAGGCGCCCTCGAAACGCATCTCATATTACTTCTATATGATTGCCAGCTTGAGATAATGGCGTAATAGCACCATCTCCCCTCATGTGATCCACAAGCTAATGATTATAGGGAACACATCGGTCCAGTGCCAAGTGGAGTTGAGGAACCAACGGCGCTATCTGTCCCACCACCGAGTGATCCCCAGCAGCTGCCAAAATCAACGACTGGTGAAGACCCGAAAGATGGAGCAGAGCTGTCCATCGCCGCGGCTGGTGACAACGGTGCACTATCGCCGCAGCCAACCACAAGAGATGCTTCCCACACTGAACCCTCACCAGTCACCGTCCCACCCCTCCAGCCCACACCTCCCGTCCATGCCATTCCAAACCTCACATCCACCCTCCCCGCAGCCACCCCTCCCCCACCTTCAACATTGTACACTCTCCCAGAAATCCCGGCCGCCCCCGTTGCAGCGCCCCTCCCCCCACCCTCCCTAACATCAACACACTCCCACCCCACCACCTCCCTGAGCCTCTCCAGCACCGCAAACCCCGCCTCCGCCTCCACTGCCTCCCTCTCCACCTCCCCCTCCTCAACAGACACACAGACTCTGACCTCTGCCCGCGCCGCCCTCGAAGCAACTATCCTCTCCACGGGAACCGCATACACGCACCCCATCGAGGCCCGCGCGCGCGACCTGCACGCCATGAACACAGCTCTAGCTACACAGCAGACGCAGCTTCTGAGCGCTACTGGTGCACTGGCCAAGGAAAACGACCGCCTGGCTAAACTGGCTGAGGAGGGGGGAAGAAGGCTGAAGGAGGTCGGCGCGCTGGACGTGTGGGCCGAGGTGCTCGAGGGTGATTTGGCGGCTGTGGAGGAGTGTTTGAGGATTGTGGAAGGCGGCGGGGAAGAGCGCTGTGAGAGCTGTGGGGGTGATTTGGGCGGAGTGGACGAGGACGCCGTGAGGTGGTGTGGGGGGTGTGACGGGCTTTGGCATACAGGATGTTGTGGGGAGGAGGGGGTGAGTGCCGATGCTGCGAAGGAGGCAGAGGGCGTGGCGGATTGGGATGGGGAAGTTGAGTGGAGGTGTAGGGAGTGTGCGTTGAGAGAGGATCTCGAGGCTATGGTTGGGGAGTTGGGCGGGTTCGTGGACGATGAGATGGATACGAGTGGAGAGATTACGGTCGAGCCGCCGAGGGGAGATACGGTGCATGATGGGGGAGGGGAGGCTGTGATGGAGGAGGCGAGGAATTGGAAGGGAAAAGGTGTTGTGTATCCGAACGATGACGACGTGAGGATGGAGGTTGAAGGGGAGGTTGCGGGAGGAGAGGAAGTGGGCGCTATAGGTCACGAAGGGGGTGCGGCAAGCGGAGCTGATGTGCTGGAGAAGCCTGGTGTTTATGGAGATGTCCCCTCAGCCTCGAAGCAGACAGATCTCATCCAAAATCACGAAGCTACGGATACTCTCGACAGCGGAGAGCGACCCTTGGAGATGGACCGTTCCAGGTCAGACGTTACACCGTCTCGACGAGCCGCTTGGACGTGGGGGATATAGCCGTAGGTGATGGGAAAAATGTTGGGAGGGTTGGATATTGGAGATTGATTTCTGGGGCGGAATTTTTGGATTGGACAAGGATTTGCTTACGATATACGAATGATCATGACCTTCTGTACGCGTTTTATACCAAGGCGGCCAATTCAGCGCTTCTCCACATGCGTTCACTCAATCCATAGTCAATAAAATATACAGTCACTTGTCCCGCAGTTGTGGTTATGGTGATCTTTTGATTCGTTCAGCAACTGAGTGCTTTGCTTCCCTGACACCTATCCGGAGCCCTGTAGCTGATGCTCATGCCACAAACAAAAAATACACGCCCCAGTAAACACCCAATAGACAGACAGTCTACTTGCGGAGCTGGCGCTGGTAGAAAGCAAGCTCCTCACCCTCAAGAACGTAACCGTCAACACGGCCGCTCTGGCCTGGGCGGGACGAAACAACGGCGAACAGACGACCGGCCTCGAACTGCTTCTCGAGAGCGGACTCAACCTTTCCGTGGGCGGCAAGGCGCTCGGCGTGCTTCTTCTCGACGGCCTTGGACTTCTTCTCTGGCTCGACGACCTCGCCGGTCTTCTGCTGGCGGCGACGGCCGAGGTTGGCGCCGTAGTGGGCCTCGTACCACTGGCGGAAAGGAACGGCGTCGATCTGGACGACGGCGGAGCGGGTCAGGGTGTTGGTGCGGACCAACTCGTTGTTGGAGGGGTGGAAAGCGACGGTGATGACGCGGACCTTGCGGGCAATACCCTCGGATCCCCACGAGAAGTTGCCGGATTCGAGGCGGAGGGCGCGGAACTTGCGGTTACCACCACGGGTGCGGACGAGATGGATACGCTTGGCACCGATACGGGTGTTGGCTGGCTGGCGGCCGGCTTCGAAAGCGCGCTTCTTCCCTGCAACAAAAAAATCATTAGAGATATTTTCGACAGGTTGGAACGTATCGAGGACACCCGGTGAAGGGTGCCCTACGGATACGGGCTTCTACTACGCACGGTAATGGGAACGCTTGGCTCCTGAAGCGGAGCGCTTGTGCCTGGAGTCGCGAGAGATACCCATGATTGCGATTCTGCGAGTGAAGAAGAGGTTAGCCTGTGTCTGTATAGAGATATGAATGTGGTGATGTGTTGTGGGAGGTGTTTGTTGTGGTTGTCTGGGGTCTTGTGCTTCGAGGGATTGGGGAACGACGAGTCTGTGGAACAACGCAGCGGCAATTCATCGAGATGATCTGGTTGAATGTGCGCATCGAAGCCATCGACTCTGGCTGTACATACCAGGTGATTTCTGAAGCGCAAATGTGTATGTGTTGGGCGTTTGGCGGAGGTGTCGTGCGTGGAGTTCGTCGAAAGTTCAGATCTCGAACTTCGAAATATTCTTGCAGTGGGGATGAGGTAAGCAAACCCTAATGGCAAAGGTTTGGGTTTAGCGCGGTTGTGTGCGTTTAGCCGAATTGTTAGTGCCGCAAATGTCAGGCTGAACTCAGATTACGATGAGATCAGACCCACCAAGACCGAAATGGACGTCACGTGTACACTAAACTCCAAAACAGAATAGCTCATTAATTCGTAGTTGGAGTAGCCCTGCACGGACCCTCTTTTTACCCGATAGCCCAGATGAGGAGTACGTACCACACCAGAAAAGGGCAGCAACAGCCCAGTGCGCGTGTGGTTGGCCAGCCCCTCGAGACTCGGTCCCTCAAAAGATTTTGGCCCTTTGCTCTGGGTCCGTGTGTAGAGAATGATAATTGCTGGTGTCTGGTCTGTGTTCCAGTGCGTACGTACGACCACCCATTGCAAATACTGTGAATCCCTTCATATTCTCTAGTATATCTGTACATTATCTTGCTGAATTCCATTTGATCCTGTGCTGTATTAACATCTCCGGCGCGTGCAATTGACTGCTCTGGTCTTCTGGCAACCGTGCCACCCTCTATCGGTACCTGTCAGACTTTCAGGGGTATCTATCTCTATCATCGCATTGACACTTCTGTAATCTGACCTTCTTGACGCGAAAGCAACTCGACCAGAAAACCTGCGACGTGGATCATTTCGAAGCACAAAACGGCCCCGCGACCCTGATGAATTGCGACAGTCGATCATAATAGGGTCTACCAAAAGTCCTGAAGCGTAGGCGCAACGAGAGCAATGCCCTGGCAACCCCTACCTCGGATCGCATTCGCTGTCGCAACTTTTCCCTTCCAAGCTCAGAATGCGGCCGACCTTCCTCTCGAACTCGGCGACGAGCTCTACATAATCGAGCAGGGCGGGAAGAATGGAGATTGGTTCAGGGGATATCTCATTGCGCCGCCGTCTCTACTGGCCGGCTTGACCAGCGTGAAGGGCCAGACCCTGGAATCTCGGGTCTTTTCCGGCATCTTCCCCAGGAGCTGCGTTGAGGTCAGGGAAGTCTTGGGCGAGAGCGGCGAGGAGGAGTTGATAGACAGCCCCCAACTCAATGGCTACCATGACGAGACTTCGAGCAAGAGCGAAGGCAGCGCGAATAGCTTGAACAACATTGCACAAAGGCTCACGAATGGAACGAAGACTACGAAGAAGAGAAACAGCCTGCGCGACGACCTGCGAAATGGAACGCTACCACGCGTTGCACGAGATACGAATGCCCCGAAACCTGCAGCTCCCGTCCCCATGCTGAACATTGGAGACGAGACGCCAACCTCCCTCTCCGAACCGCTCGTCGATGAAATCGCATCGTGTCTGCGAGAATGGCACTCGGCGAACCTTCACGAACTGCTACTATCGAGGCAATACCCGCTGCTGGATAAGATGACGAGCCTCGTCCAAGGGCTGGATAAATCGCGACAACAACTCTTACACAATGTCCTGACTACCCACGAAGTGGAGCAGCTCCGAGAGAAGACAATATGGGATTTGGTCAAAGGGAACAAGCTTGTGAGCGGCGAAGTTATTGTGAGGAGCCCTACGGAAAGAGGGAGGGTCTTGACGGGAGAAGATTCAGCTGTGGAGATCACTTCGCTCCAGTCGATGATGAGCTGTCTGGAAGAGAATCCCCAGCATCACGTGGAATCTGTTGCTCTGCACCATCTGCTGGTAGACGTCAAGGGATTTGTTGGCGCATCGACCGAGACGACAACTCTCGTCTTGTACTTGGCATCCAGGACACAACAAGCATTTCCAACTACCTTGTCGGAAAGCTTCGTGCTCGAGATTCCGCCCAATGGATCATTAGCAAGCCTGGCCACTGATCGAGATATGAGGACGCTGTTCATGGACTTGACCTCTGCAGATATTGGCGACACAAACTCAGCAGACACCGAGGTGTTCCTCGTGGCGAAAGTCCAACAGAACCAACAGCCACTACATGGAAAGCAGCCCGAGTCTCGCGCCGGCATGGTGTCCCGCGAGAACCTTCCATCTTCTACTGGCGAGAAGACATCGTTAAGTGCAAGTGTTGGGAAATCAGCCCGCAGAAGCCTGATGTGGGGTAAGAGCCCTCAGCGGTACGCCCTTTCGCGCAATTCACCAGTTTCAAAGATGAGTTCCGTCGCCGAAAAGGAAGTGGAACTCCCGCCAAAGACCTCCGAGTCAAAGACAGGAAGGACGCCTCCACGCACTGCAACTGGAAAGGTGGTGTCCAGGACAGTCGGTGTGGGGGCTTTGAAGCTGAATTCGATCATGAAGCAAGACGCAGATGTGGAGCAAGTTATGTCGATATGGACACCTTCAGCAGACTTTGATCCGGATTCCCAAACTCTGGGCGAAGGCTGGGACGAAGTCATCCGAGACCTCCTTGAAAGCAAGACTGGCAGCTACGAGAAATCTGCAAAGGCCGAGCGCATGCATCTGAACCTGCGCCACTTCGCCAACGAAGATGGAGAGAGTTTAATCAAGGCCACGCCGACTCTCCTGTCCAATGTCAGCCGCACGAATAAACTGGGATTCTCTGGAGCACCAACGAAGCCGCGATCGGACATTTACGTCACAATTGACAAGGCGACGCTCCCACGAGGCGCGCTGCTGTCCCGCGCTACTGGTTCTGCGACTGCTTTGGCTACGCAAATGACTTGCCACAACCTGCAGGTGACC
This sequence comes from Pseudogymnoascus sp. 23342-1-I1, assembly GCA_001662575.1. Taxonomy (NCBI): domain Eukaryota; kingdom Fungi; phylum Ascomycota; class Leotiomycetes; order Thelebolales; family Thelebolaceae; genus Pseudogymnoascus; species Pseudogymnoascus sp. 23342-1-I1. The sequence continues at coordinate 32,337 of KV455089.1, forward strand.
ATGGAAGTTCGACGGGCGACGGGCGAAAGGATAGAAAACTGCATATATCCGTCCTCGAATGGTGAGCCTATCAGCTCCTGGGAATCAACTGCCACGGAGCGTGGCGAGGCATGGAACCAGACTATCCGCCTGGCCGTGCCGCCCCAAGATGTCCCAGGGTGTCATCTGGCCATACTCGTTTCTGACGCGCCAAACCAACCATTCGCAATCTCTCACCTTCCTCTATGGCACCAGCAAGCGTTTATACGTGATGGGCACCACTCGCTGCTGATGTACAAGTATGACGAGACAACCACCCACACAAGGCCAGATGTGAACGGCCGGGGAGGGTATCTAGGGGCACCTTGGAACGCACGCGGCAAAGATGATGTTTCCAAGGATGAGGCCATCACAGGGCCGTTGTCAAAGATGAGAGTGCAGACGTATCTCTGCAGCACTCGATTTTCACAGGATAAGGTCCTCCTTGGTCTTCTAAACTGGAAAGACCAGTCTGTCGGCGAGCTGTCGGATCTCCTCAAACGACTGGTGTTTGTTCCCGAGATTGAGATAGTCAAGCTTCTGAACGATGTCCTCGACTCCATGTTTGCAGTGCTGGTGGAGCATGCTGGCAACGATGCATTTGAAGACCTCGTGTTTAATGCTTTGGTCACTGTCCTTGGGATCGTCCACGACCGCCGATTTAATCTCGGCCCCCTTGTCGACCATTATGCGGAGACCCAGTTCAACTATCCCTTTGCGACTCCTTGTCTGGTCAGAAGTTTCGTTCGCCTTCTGTCGGATCCAACCGATGCCGAGTCTTCGAAGCGGCTCCGAGCCACATTCAAGGTTACTCGACACATTTTGAAGTTTATTACGCATGCGCGAGGACAGCAGATAGTCAAGGAGGCCGACATTGGAATATCGAATGGCTCTCCAGGCTTCTCGCGGCACCTCCGAGGGATCTTCAAGGCGCTGGATGCACTCATGCGGAACACCGCGCCGATACTAGTCGGCAGCCAGACGCTGGCGGTGCAGCATTTCCAGGGCTGGCTGCCTGAGCTGACTGGATTGCTCACTACGGAGGAGATTTTGCATATTGCGATTGACTTTATGGACTCTTGTTCAGGAGTGAAGGGCAAGCTCGTCTTGTACAAACTTATTTTGATCATAAACTACGCGAAACTCGATCTCTTCTCACAATCAGACCAGAAAGCCGCGTTAGCAACCAATACAGTGAGGTGGATTGCGCCTCACTGGGGCAAGACTGCAGAGGTTACGTCTCAATGGCATGACCAAGTCAGGCTGTGCTGTTCTGTCCTGTCGACCCAAATTGAGATGCTTGGTCCGGAAATCCCTGACCATATTCCCAAGATCATCGACTCTTATCTCGCGATCCAGGGGGCACCAAGGCGGCCAAGCAGCCGATTGTCCTTGCTGTTCCCATCCTCGTATCCGTTCCCAACCAAGCCAATCGAAGGCAGCAAGCCCGAGTTTGATGAGGCGCTTGTCGAGCTGTCTGCAATCCTGTCTGCTATATCGAATCGTCCGCAAGGAATGCAGCTTGAGTTGGCAGAGGATGAGATGTCTACGCTTTTGCAAGATGCGCTTCGCGTTCATACGAGCATTCTGGAGTGCGAGGCATTCCCGAAATCTTGGCTGAGCATACGCATCTACCACCACCGATCTACCATGAAGACCCTCGAGTACATTGCAAAAATCTTGCTTGAATCATTCCTGCCAGACCCGGAAGAAGAGGCTGGCATGGATTACAATACGGATCTATGGAAGTCATTCTTCACGACCCTACTGAAGCTTATTGGCAGCGACGCGCTCGCGTTGGAGACATTCCCCGAGCAGAAGAGACGCGCTGTGTGGAAGATTGCGGGTGACATTAGAGAACAGGGAGCTGAGCTCTTGCGACGCACTTGGGAAGCCATCGGCTGGGAAACAACCCCCGAGGAAAAACAACGTTATGGGCTGCAGAAGATTGGCGGTTACCAAGTGCAGTATGTTCCAGGGCTTGTCGGTCCCATCGTGGAGTTGTGCTTGAGCGTGCACGAGGGTCTACGGCGCGTTGCCGTTGAAGTGCTTCAGACCATGATTGCGAGCGAATGGAATCTGAGTGAAGACCTCTCAACGATACAAATGGAGATGATTGACTCCCTCGACCTGCTCTTCAAGTCGAAACCCCTTACCGAAAGCATACTGCAGAAATTCTTCGTCAATGAGCTCCTGGATCTGTTTGAGCCTCTGTCTACACTGCCAGACGATAACATGTATGCCTCGCTGTGCGATATGATTGCGACCATCGACGAGTTCTTGGATCTTCTCGTGGCCGTGTACAGCGCGGACAATGCCAATGAAGCATCAGGACTCATCGACCGATTACGCCTGATGGACTTCCTCCGAGATATGCAGAAAGAAGAGATATTCATCCGATATGTTCACCAGCTTTCGGTTGTACAAGCAGAATCCCGCAACTTTACGGAAGCGGGGCTTGCGCTGCGTCTTCATGCTGATCTGTACGATTGGGACCCGCTAAGGATCCTGCCACCTCTATCGGATCCGGACTTCCCCGCTCAAAGTGCCTTTGAACGCAAGGAACGCATCTACTTTGACATGATTAAGCATTTCGAGGAAGGCGAGGCGTGGAGTAGCGCTCTCGTTGCGTACAAGGAGTTGCAGGTGCAGTATGAAGAGAATGTGTTTGACTTTTCTAAGCTGGCTAGGACGCAACGAGCGATTGGTTCTGTCTATGAGTCGATAGCCAAGAGCAACAAACCGATGCTAAAGTATTTCCGAGTTGCCTATCGAGGATTGGGATTCCCACCTGGATTGAGAGATAAGGAATTTGTGTTTGAAGGCGCACCAGCAGAGAAGACTTCGGCTTTCACGGACCGCCTTCAAGAGCAGTACCCTGGAGCACAGATTGTAAGCCAACTCGAATCTGATGATGTGGAAGGGCAGTTCTTGAAGGTCTCATCGCTTGGCCCTTACCGAAACCTGGATCACGCAGTGTTCCAGCGAGCCAAGGTGTCGAACGTGACGAGGGATTATCTCTTGTCTGCGCACTGCCAGCAATTCGCCACGACTGTGTCGCGAAACACCTCCGGGCCAGTCGAGGAGCATTTCGCAGACAAGATGGTCTACATCACGGCCGATCAATTCCCCACGATCTCGCGGAGGAGTGAAATCATCACCGCGGAGAGGATACGCCTGTCGCCGTTACAGACTGCTCTTGAGCGGACGGTCCGAAAGACTCAAGAGATGACGTCTGTCGAACGAAAGGCCGCGGATGGCGATGAAAGTGTGGTTCCTCTTCTCGTTGAAGCAGTCTCCATATCCGTGTCCCATTCATCGGAGTCGTCGATTGCACGATACCGAGCCCTTCTCCCGCTCCCTGCGTTTGACGAGGATGGCGAGGAGCAAGTTGCCATCCTCTCACCTCTGGAGAGCGCACTTAAAATGGCCCTGATTGACCATGCCATCATGATCAAGCGCATTCTGATCATGTTCTCGAGATCCATGCACCCCACCGTCCGCTACAGACTAGAAGAGTTAACTTCACGTGAGTTTCTGAATCCCTGTATCTATCGTAGCTAACAGTTTAGACTTTGAATCTACCTTTGGCCCAGAGCTCGTCACCCTGGCGCCGGTCCAGCCGCGTCAAATAACTCCCGCACCAACTTGGTCCGTCGCCTCGCCACAACCAGGCTCTGATATCCCGAGCCCCCCTCAGCAATTGCCAAGCCTGAAGCACAGTAGCACGATGCAGACGACGTCGAGTATGCCGGAGAGTCCGACACGGAGGAAGGAACTTGGAAAGCTCAACTTTCTGAACCGACCACCAAAGACGGGGCCGCCAGTATCATTCAAAGGAGGACAGGGGAGGAAGGAGAGCAGCGATGAGGGATCGTCGATGCACAGTGGTGTTAGTCGCGGGAAGGAGAACCGCCGCAGTTTCTTTGGGCGTGGCGATGCCGAAGGGGATTGGGATACAGCGGATGGGAGTGGACTCAGGAGGAGCGAGAGTCATGGGAGTGAAGGGTTGGAGCGACCAGTGACGGCGACGAGCGTGGGGAGTAAAGTTGGGAGCGTGAGGAAGCGTCTGAGCAAAATGACCCTCGGGCGAAAGGGGAGCAGAAAGGAATTTCGGACTGGAGTTGTGATTAGGGAGACGGATTAAGTGTACTGTATATGGGTGGTGATTTTGGCGCATGTAGTGTGTACGGACGAATGAATCGTCTTATACCCTCGTTTGTTGTGCTGGTTTGGGAGGATAAACATGGGAAGTGTTTATATATTCTGTTTACATAGACTACTCAATGGTGATGACGTACTTGCCCAATCCGTTCTTCTTCTCTACAATCGTCGCCAAAGCCTTTACCCGGTCCAAATCCGCCAGGTCTGCAGTGTCCGCTATGATCGCCTTTGCCGTTCCACTCCGTGCCCACTCCCCAACCCTCCGGAGATCAGAAACACTCATTTTGGTAAACACGGGATCGTAGTCGACCCCCCATCGCCAGGCCCTCCAAGTCTGGACCGCGTTGGCAGCGTCTAGAAGTTTTCCCACCAGCCATGGTGCGGTGGGGAAATCCTCCAAAAGGTCCGTACCCTTCTTGCCGGTGAGCGTGTATAGGAGACCTGTTCCTGGTTTCATAATCTCGAGATATTTCATGGCCGAATATGAGGTATCTAGCATGAAGTCTACGGTTTGCCGCCCAATCTCCTCGACGACGTTTTGAGTGGTGTAGTCGATGATCTGGTCTATTTTCCCGTCGCCAAGTAGCTCGACGACGCGGGGAACCTTGGCGGTGGAAACGGTTGTGATGACCTTTCCCGCGCCATAAACTGGCTTGAGGACTTGCAATGCAAGCGAGGCGGTTGCGCTCAGGCCTGCAGGGATGAAGACTGTCTTGCCTTTTAGGCCACCTGGGATCGCGGCTTCGGCGCGGTCGAGCGCCTGGATGATCGTGAGAGACGACGAAGGGAAATACGACGCGTCTGCAAAGGATAGCTCGTCGGGGAGTTTGGCCAGACAGAGCATGCGGTGTGGTTGTAGCAGGAGATACTCTGCTGCGCCACCGCCTTTCACAGTGAATCCAAAGACGCGATCCCCCGGGCGGAAAGCTGTGACGGCTGACCCAACCGCGGCGATGGTGCCAGCAAAGTCGCAGCCAATAATCACGGGAAGGCTAGGGAGTTAGTTTGTGCTTCTCGATGTGGGAAGGCGACAAACGTGGTTGTCTCGAGGATGCGCAAGGATCCGGTTGCACGGCCAATGTCAGTGCTTCCGAGAGAAGCTGCCTTTATCCGCACGAGGATGTCTTCATCGCCTGTGATGGTAGGGATGGGGAGCGTGAGGTGCTCGAATTTTGCTGGGCCGGCGAAGGTAGACACGCCGACGGCGCGCATAGTTGGTTGTGCCATTGGAGTTGATTGATGATGCTTTTGGTTGGGGGCGAGGCATTGTATGAGAATTGTGTTGGTCGTCCCAGAGGTCTGGAGACGCGCGGAAGGATGGTAAGGTTAGGCCGACCCCGACCCTCGTAATAAAGGCTACGATGTTAATGTTGTAAATATTATATCTATCAAGGTTGTAAAGTCAATAAGCGCTTAAACTTCTCACCTGCGTCAAGCTGCCATTCGCTCCACTTAGTAAACCGCTAACTGGCTCCGATCTGTACTCTTTGGTGCGTGTCACATCTGCGGCATTAAGTTCAATGGAGCTATCGATTTACACGTAACGTCCAGCAGCTGTCTAGCAGTCACTGTTTACCAGCCACTATTTGGCAGTCACTGTTTATCAGTAACTATTCAACACTCACTATTGACAGTATGAATGAGCTTGTAATGGGCGATTATATACTGACGGTCGAGACCGGACTCTGACTTTACATCTGCCAATCAAAATAGATCATCGTCCCCAGTAGATGCCAACGTTCCGGGCTCTTTATTCTCCGGTGGGGGGAGGGGGGTTCGGCAGAACCTCTGCCGAAATATCACTTTATACTTCGCCTCACCAGCCGTCAATTAATAAACCATGCGCTTTAGTCCGATGATTTTCCAGAGTATGCACCAATCACAGAATATCGCCGTGGAAAGAATCATCGAAGCCAAGCAAAGATGGCGGGGAACGTGGGGGAGAACCTAGAGGAAAACTTTGTGATCGAGCGGGACTACTCCTCGGGACTACGACTACTCAATTTAATTGGTAGTTATAACGCCATATTAGAGGACTCGTCCAACAACTTATAGATGCTAAATCTACCTCATAACGCACTGATACTATACACGTACGTTACCCCTCCCTCTCCGCATGGGATTTACCACGAACATAGTTATAACTACCTATCCGAGGCTTGTCATTCCGGTTAATCATGAAGGTAATTAGCGGAAAAGGAATATATAAAGACCATCTCATGCCCGTAGAATTAAAGAATTAGCACTCTTGTGTCATTTTCTCAAACCTCATCAACGGTCTAGCTTCGAGAGAAGAATCTCAAAATGCACGGCATTGTGAAATGTTTGGCGTGGGCCTTGTCCATCACTTCCATATATGCTACACCTCTAGCAGGAGCGAGTCGCGACAAGTGTGACATTACCGAATTCTCCCAGCAGATAATCTTTGTCCCGGATCGGAATTACACCACTCCAAAGACTCTCTATGGTCGTACCGCCCAGCTCAAGGATGGAACTCTGCTCGCAACTTGGTAAATCCCAATGCCTTTCCGGTAAAAAACTCAGCTAACATGCTTCACCCAGGGAAAACTACTCTCCTGAACCACCCCTTGTCTATTACCCCATCTACAAGAGCACCGACAAGGGAAAGACCTGGGCACCATTTTCCACCGTCAAGGATGAAGTGAACGGCTGGGGTCTGCGCTACCAGCCCTTCCTCTATGTCCTCCCGCGCTCCATTGGTAAATTCAAAAAAGGAACCATCCTCTGCGCCGGCAACTCGCTCCCCACCGACCTCAGCAAGACCAAGATCGACATCTACGCCTCCCGAGACGATGGCAAGACGTGGTCTTTCGTCTCCAGCGTTGCCTCTGGTGGACGCGGCATCCCCAACAACGGCGAGACTCCTGTCTGGGAACCCTTCCTCTTGGTCCACAAGAACGAGCTCATCACGTACTACGCCGACCAGCGGGACCCAGACCACGGCCAGAAGCTGTCGCACCAGGTCTCGACCGACCTCGTGAATTGGGGCCCGCCTGTCGACGACGCCTCGTCTGCAACGTACGACAACCGCCCTGGGATGACGACTGTCGCGCGCCTGGGCAACGGCGACTACATCATGCTCTATGAGTTTGGTGGCGGCTACAACCCCGCAGACAGCGGGTGGTTCCCCGTCTACTACAAAATCGCAGCGGATCCGACCAAGTTCGATGCAGCGAAGGAGATAGTCATCAACGCTAGTGGGGTTGTGCCAACTGGTTCGCCATATATCGTCTGGAGCCCATCGGGTGGCAAGCACGGAACGATCGTTGTGAGTGCTGCAAGCCACTCGGAGGTCTTCGTCAACACGAAGGCAGGTGATGCGAATGCCTGGGTCATGCATAAGACGCCTCAGCAGAGTGCGTACACGAGGAGTTTGCTAGTCTTAGATGATCCGGACTACTTGCTTATTCTAGGCGCTGGGCAATTAGGCGGGGATAATAACGTGACGGATACTGTTATGAGGCTGCCTAACTTGTAAATAAAAAGGTTAGAGAATGAAGTATGATATATGTGATTAGATTTAATCTTATATTAGCCCATCACAGGGTTAAGCCTCTATCTTATAGCATTATATTAGTTTAAGATTTAATAAGGGGATTTAATAATAATTATAATTAGAAGTAAAGTGTATTTATAAGAATAATATAAAAGCAAAGTATATTTAAGATTTATATAAAGTCAGCGAAACGCTCTAATTTTTCCTGCCGATGGTACCACAGTTCGGCTTGTATCGTACAGTAGCAAGCAAAAGTCGGAAGGGGATGGCTCGGTCGACTTCTATGATTACCTCCCAGACTTAGGGCCATGGCTGGAGACCGCCATCCCAGAACGAGATTTCGCTGATTTCCACGTTGACAATACCCCAAGCAAGGAATGGTTACAATCTGAAAACCCTGACACTTGGGGAAACTATTGTCTTTACTATACCACTTCTTCCAAGCTGCCAGTCAACCAGGCTTGCAAAGACATTATTATGTCTGATCCACCAACGGGACGACTATTTTTCCGTGGGGACGTCTTTCTGGTAAAGCACAAGGGTCACTTGGGTATGGGCCATGATTACATTGACACGCCGCAAACTATGGTGGATATTACTGCGAAGGTCATCAAATATATGTACGAAAATGAGCACCTCGAGAAGAAGCTACAATCAGATAGGGTTTACGAAAGGGAATGGGCAAAACACAGTGAGCGGTTCTCAAATAGCTGTTTCACCTCCTCTAATCAATTTGTGTTTTCTAGAACTTCGGTATCCGGATATATATTCCGCCATCGAGACGGGTGCAATAGAAAGGCTTAGAACAAGGCAAATGACGGAAGATGATTTGCCTCGAATTGCTGCATTGGGAAAGTACAGCGTTATATTTCCTGATGGTAGCAGCAAGCATCTTCTAGGTTGAGATTTCGCGAGTATTTAACACTGTATCCACGAGAGCATTGCCCCCCCGAAAACTAGGAGAGTGGAAGAATTTAAATGTGATGTGCTCTTGAGATTTAAGAGGGTGGGTACAATTCAGAAATCAGATGGAGCTACTAAGATAGGGAGATGAAGAGAAGGCAACTAAGTGTATCTGAGGAAGCTGGCTGCACAGATTGTTGCTCCACGTACTTGCTGCATTACTATAAATTGTCACCCGCCATCTGTAATTGGCTTCATGAAGAAAACTGCCTCTTTATCCTATGGCGTTACAATAACTCATGACTCTGACGTCCAAAGACTTCGGTCCGTACATTATCATCGTCCCACATTCGCTTGGTGCATGACTGTCTATAGCATTCTTTCGAGTCTCAGCCATGTCGAGATCTAGCGGAGAATGCCTGGTTTGATGGGGCAGTTTCCTCAACAGCGATAGATTCAACAGGGCCTACATTCTATGGCGACGGCAGTCTTCGCAGGCCAGCATGTGGCAACGTTTGCAGGAAAGGATGTACTTGCGATATCTCGTGCCACACATTTCGCATTCGTTGCCGCGGCGCGATCCTTCAAGCTTAGTAAGCTTGCCGTATTACTGATCTCGATTGGCCTTCTGGTCCACCAGGCACCAGGCACCACTATCACGTGTGATCAAGCACGTGATCAGGCGCTGGATTCTCGGTTCCGTTGCGCATCACGAATTACTAGGCACGGAGTGCTTTCGTCGGCGAAACCAACTGATGGGGTTGGACTCTTTACGACTGTGGAAACCAAGTTCGAGTTAGAATTAGAGGTAGCTTGGGTGGGGTTGCTTTCGTGAACTCGCGTTGTATACCAAATTGATTGTGAAATGGCAGATAATGTACAGTAAATTGACTTCTTCCGCACCGAGCAGGACATTAATCTACCTGGTCATTTAGCCACGGATCCTCGAGCAGTTCTTTCGCAGTTTTCCTGTCTTCTGGTCGCCACTGCAACATTCCTCTCATAAATTCCAAAAACATCTCTTTATTCTTCCCCTCCAGAAACTCTTCCGACCGTTCCAGGTTTATGTCTTGCGGTACTTCCAGATCAGATTTCCACTGTCCTGCAAATCGTTAGAAGCCCCTTCGAACGCCAAATGCTTTGTAATCATGCTTACCATCTTCATGAAAAAATTCGTGGCTACGTATTCCACGTTTGAGCATATCTGTTGGTGGCGGGCCCAAAATCCCAATCAGCTCAGCGAGATGCGCGCGGGTTGAGTACCCTTTCCCATCAGGATCATTGCCGTGAAACATGTGCTTGCCCTCGAAAAGATCCCAGATCTAATTTGCACGTGATTAGTAAATTCGAAGGAGCGTAATTGGGTATGAATAAACAAATGTACCATAACGCCAACATTCCATATATCAACTGGATAGCTCCATTCGGTCTTTAACATCACCTCTGGTGACCTGTAAACTTTGGGTTGTGCATCGTGATTTCTCTTCTCATCTCCACGTACAGCGGAACCGAAATCGCTCAGTACAGCCCTGCCAAATGTCCTCGGCAATTCTAACCGTCGAGAAGCATACACTGTTGCACCATTGATAAATTTCCGCGGCGAAGGGTTGTCCATTTCAGCTTTAGCAAAGCTTTCAAGGATAGATTTGTCTTCTATCTCCTGGAGAATGTTATCTCCTTTAATGTCTATCAGGCTGTGGGTCAGCAACTACACTACTCGAAGGCCTAAAGTATCACCTACCCGTGTGAACAAGCTTGCACTCTGTATGCAGGTAGTCGAGTGCAAGGAAAACTTGCATCAAGCCCGCCTTGAGGAGATCTTCAGTGAATCTATGGCTCGGGTTGCGATAGAGAAGATCCTTAAAACTCTCCCACATGGGCTTTTGGACGAGACAGTAATGGTCGCCTCCGGCGCGAGGGATAGTAAATATATCCAACGCTGTTCTCACATGGACATGGCCAGGATGCGACGGATTTCCCTGGCTCAGATGCTTGTATATCTCAAACTCGTCCCGATTCGCTTCTTCGCGTGTATACACCTTCAGAGTCACGTGCTGATGCGCTCTGATTCTATCAGTCTCGTCATAGAATGGGAGAGGCACTGCTGACATACTGAAGATCGCGCGCGAGCCATACCGTGGATGTGACCCCAAATCCGAGTTTACCAATGACTTGGTACTTGGAACTAAAGATTTCACCAATGTTGACGGGATAGTATCGTCCCGCCTTGAATTCTTCAAATCGTTCCTCCTCAAGTATTTCAGAGGCATTGATTACTTCGAAGCCGCCGGTTTTAAAACGCATTAGCGGAGAGGGAGCTCTTTGAATAGACCTCTTAGCCCATTTCAGGAGGGAAGCCATGCTAATAAGTAGGAAGGAGAAGAGTGTATTTTAGAAGGTGGGCGATGTAATGACTAGTGGTGTTAAGGATAACGAAGGAGGGAGTGCTAACTAATCGTATCTTAAGTCGCTTATGAAACGCTGTCTAAGGGGGTGTGGTGTAAATAAGCACTCGTGATTGATTAATATAGGCGTTGTAGATTAACCAAGCGCTAACTTAAGACTTTAGCTGTAGCGCTTACCTTTCATTTCATAGGGGCTAGGAGATCCATGCTAATGACATTAATTTATACAAAATAGCTTACAACACTTATAGTTTCAGCTCTCGTTAATGTCTCACAGCCCTAGTGACTTCTAATAAAGTAATGATGTAGACTAGAAAGGAGTACTAGAAAAGACTAACAACATTAATTAATAGTTTATAGATAAGAGAGATCTTTTAAATGCTTAATTTAGATTAGATTAATATATGTTAGCCTTTTAAATTTACTAATGTATCTTAATATATAAAAGCTAGGTCATTTTAGTATTATCTTTAACCTAAAACCTATATTTACTCTTAAGCTCTTAAAATGTCATTTTATTCTTTATATATAAAAATGTCTTAACTTTTTAGTATAACGTACTTAATAAGTAAGCTATACATGTAGGTAAGCTATGTACTTCTTCTTAATTCTACTATAATATCATTAACATACCTTAACCTAACAACCTTTAATTAATTTAAAAAGAGGGCTAAATGGCCTTAGCCTTATAAGCCTATAAACAGGGCTAATTTTTAAGCCTTTATGCTATTATAAGCATGTATGATGTCCTTAAATTAATACTTTAAACTTACGTTAAAGGTGTTTATACGTAATGTAACTTAGAGCTTATAAATTAAAAACTTATTATTATAAAGGAAGCAACCCTTGTTTAATAGATATTATTTATAAATTAATAAGGCCTACTACCTAGAGCTAATATTATATAACAAATAGTAAATCTACTTCTTTAAAAATAGTTAAATGTAAGCTAAGGTATTACTATTAGTTAATGCTAGACTTACTCCTTTATATAATAATATAAAGCTTTAACGTTATAATATAATTAAAAATATAATTACTAAAGAGTAAAATGTAAAGATCTAGCTATTATTTAAGACTAGTTTTAACTTATATAAAATATAATTATAAAGTATAGTATTATAAATAAAGATATCTATAACTTTAACAAGATAGGGTTCTAGATAAGAGTTATTTTAATAGCTAAGGTTATAACTAAGGTAGAAAGAAGTAATTAACCTACCTTAATATAGCTTAAGAATTAAGAATAAGTAATAGCTATTAACTATATATCCTTGTCTAGATAGAGCCTACTACTTATAATTATATTTAAGGGCAAGGTACACTAGTTAACCTAGTATATAAACATACTACTTATAGACTAAGTTATTAAAGTTAATAAGAATAGCTAGATAGATAATAAATTAAGCTTTACCTAGCTTTAGAAAGTGTTTAAAAAGCATATAACATATTATACAAAGGGTGTATATTAGCTTCTTATTCTTAATAACTATAGGAGTTATATTACTTTAGAATTTAACCTCTTTTATAAAGACTATTTAATTATTACACTATATATGTTATTACATTTATTACACTTATTATAACCTTATGATATTAGCTATTTTATAGTCTTAAAGCACTTATATAAATAGTAAATTAAGGGGTATATATAGAATAGAATTAATTATATTAATAAGTAAGACTTCTTTAAAGTATATTATACTACTTATATAAAGACTATGAATTTAACAAATATTTATAATAGCTTTATAGCTATAAGACTTATGTTATATAACCTTAAGAGAGTGCTTTTAAAGTTATATACTTAATTAAAGACACTAACACTTCCCTCTTTAAGTTATAATATTAAGCTAACACTTTAAGTACTTAAAACGCTTAACCTTATATCTTGTTTATTATTAAGTAATAAAGATAGGCATGGTTTAATAATAAGGACATGTATAGTCTTAGCATTTCATCTTTATTACTAGGTAATAAAGTGTTAAGGTTACTATCTTATTACCCTAATAGCTTTAGGGTAAGCTACTTAAGGCACTTTACTCTAGGAGAAGCAAGGTACTAGGATTACTACTAGCTTTAGTATAACTAGGTATAGCTAGGTAAAGCCTAGCGTTTAAGCTAAGCTACTAGCTTTAAGACTTAAAGCTTAGCTTTAGGTCTAAGCTTATACTAGAAGTTAGCTTATAAATAGTATATAAGTTAATTAATTTATATTATACTATCTTGTATTTTATTATATTCTATGTTACTACCCTTATTTTAACTACTATTACTTAAATTACATTAAGCTAATAACTCTACTTAACTATAAGAAATATAGTTAAATCTACTAGTTATTTCTAACATATAAGTAATTTAACTACACATATAATGGTTTTCTAAATAACTATATAGTAGTAATACTAATTACTATAATGATTATTATACATTTACTTAACATGTACATTTTTAGTATAGTAGAAAGTTTCTATTATAGTTTTACTATTTATTTACTTAAGCATCATTTACTAACCTTCTCTTAAGCTAAGTTACCTAGAAAACTAAAGCTAGTTATATAAAGACATATAGCTTAAACTAGCTTTATATCTTTCTACTAGATCGTTATATGCTTTATATAAATGGTAGTAAGTTATATTACTATGTTAATTATTATAAGGATTATTATAAAGTTAAAGGGTTACTTACTCTTAAACTCTCTAATAAGTGTTATCTTTATAGCTTCTTAAAGTATACTAATAGTAAATGCTTAGAGTTATATATCCTTACTTAGATTAAGAAGAATCTTTTAGAGAAGTTACATAAAAGGCACATAAGGTATAAGAAGCTTTACTATCTTTTAATATTACTTTATCTTATAAAGAGCCTTAGCTGTTTTAAATTAGTAATAGCTTTATAATAATTATTATAATAATTAACTTACCTCTAGTTCTCTAGTAGTGCTTTGTTAGCTTCTTAGTAAGAGCTAGCTTCTTTTTTAATACCTTTCTAGCTATCTTTTAAGTAAGTATCTTAAGCTCTTTTAGTTTAAACTTCTAGCTAGGTATAAAGCTTAGTCTTAGGCCTTTCTTCTTCTAGGGTTATGTATATAAGGTTTAGAGTTATTATTATTAGCTTTAGTAGACTAAAGTATATAATAAAGGTTAAAGAGGTAAAGGTTAAAAAGGTAAAGGTTAAAGAGGTAAAGGTTAAAGAGGTAAAGGTTAAAGAGGTAAAGGTTATAAGTTATAACTACTATAGTAATATAGTAAAGGTTTTAAAGTATTAAAGTGTTATGTTAAAGTACTAGCGTTATTTAATTCTAAGCTTAAATTAAACTTAAAAGTATCATTAGTTATAAAGCTATAAGGGGGTTAATATAATGATTATTATAAGAATTAAGAGCTTACTAAGTAGCTAGTGACAAACTATATCTTTATAATATTAAGGTAGTTAAGTAAGAAAAAGAAGAAGAAGAAGGTATAGTATAAATTAAAGTAAAGTAAGGTTACTAATATAAAAAGTGAATTTTGCTTTAATAACAAATAATGTATAAGTAGCCTTATTAACACATTTTACTAAACTTTAACCTTCTTCTTTTTCTTCTTCTTTATCCTTCTTCTTTTTCTTTATCCTTCTTCTTCTTCTTCTTCTTCTTCCTTTTCTTCTACCTTTAAACATAACCTTATAATATAACTTACCTTATAACATAATCTACTATATAACATAACTTACCTTATAATATAACTTACCTTATAACATAACTTACCTTATAATACTACTATATATATTATAAGATAATAAGAACATAGTATAAGAAACTAAAGAAGAAGAAGATAAAGTTACTTAAGAAGTAATATAAAGGGAAGATAAGAAGGCTAATAATTATAAGAAGGTAAACCTTAAGAACGCTTAGTTAAAGGTTAAGGGATAAGCTAATATTATAACTAAGGTATAATTAGTAATACTATTATAAAACTAATACTAATATAGATATAAAAATTTAAAGGTCTTAGATTCTCTATTTAGTACTATAAGTAAAGAGTAATATATAAGTTAACATTAAAGCTAATAAAGAAAGTTAACATTAACCTTAATTTTCTTAATAACTTATTACTAGTAATTAACGTAAAGACTAAGTAAGTTATTATAGTAATATTTATAATAATTAGTTAACATATATAAGACTTATTATAAGAAGACCCCTTTATACCTTTACTTTACTAAGACATAATTAGTAGTTTAGTAAAACTTTACATTATAAAGCTTTAATAGTAATTAAGTCTACCTTCCTAGCCTTATTAACTAGTACCTTAATAGCTATAATACTAAGTTATATAGCTTTTAGTTAGATTCTAATATACTTAACACCTTTTAGGCCTAGGAGATATTAAGAGAAGAGACTAAGCTACTTAAGTATAAGTAGATCCTTTTATCTAATAATAGATTATTACTATTATTCTTAACTAAGGAATCTAAGGAGCTTCTTACCTAGTTTTATAATATATAAATTAAGTACTACTTTTAGAATAGTCTAGATAGCTCTAACTTACTTATCCTTAAAGTTTTATAATATAAAGTTTTACTAAATAGCTAATTAATACTTTATAAAATATAAGTAAAGAAGGATCTTCTTATAATAAATTCTATATATATATGTTAGCTAATTACTATAATAATTATTATAAAAGTAACTAATAGTAAGAGGGAGTAAAGACTTACTTTAGTAGTAAAGGGTAAGTAGATAGAAGAAGGTAACTATAGTAATAAAAGCTTAGAAATATAAAAAAAGGAAGGTAAGAGGTAGTAGTAAAAGTAAGAAGCTTAAAGTAGTAGTAAAAGCTTAGAAATCTAGAAGGAGGAAGCTAGGAGCTAGTAGTAAAAGTAAGAAGCTTAAAGTAGTATATAAAAACTTAGAAATCTAGAAGTAAGAAGCTTAGAAATCTAAAAGAAGGAAGCTTAAGGTAGTAGTAGAAGTAAGGTATTTAAAAGCTTAGAATTCTTATTATTATTATATGTTATTATAGTAGAATTTACTTAATATACTTATTATTATATATAGGTAAAGCTTAAGATATTTTACTAAGTAAGCTAGTAGTTTACCTAGAATATAACTCTTATCTAAATTTAGGTTTTCCCTTTTAACCTTTCTATTATTATATAATAAGCTATTTATAAGTAAACTAATAAGTAAACTACTCCTTTTATATTATAATAATACTTATAATAACACCTTATTAAAGTAATATAAATAACAAGCCTAACCTTATATCTTATTCATTACTAGGTAATAAAGATAAGCATAGTCTAATAATAAGGATGTGTGTAGTCTTAGCATTTCATCTTTATTACTAAGTAATAAAGTGTTAAGGTTACTATCTTACTACCTTAACAGCTTTAGGGTAAGCCACTTAAGGTACTTTACTCTAAGGGAAGTAAGGCGCTAGGATTGCTACTAGCTTTAGTATAGCTAGGCGTAGCTAGGTGAAGCTTAGCGTTTAAGCTAAGCTACTAGCTTTAAGACTTAAAGCCTAGCTTTAGGTCTAAGCTTACACTAGAAGTTAGCTTATAAATAGTATATAAGTTAATTAATTCATATTATACTATCTTATATTCTATTATATTCTACGTTACTATCTTTATTCTAGCTATTATTACTTAGATTACATTAAGCTAATAACTCTACTTAGCTATAAGAAACATAGCTAAATCTACTAGTTATCCCTAATGTATAGGTAATTTAGCTACACATGTAATAGTTTTTTAAATAACTATGTAGTAATAATACTAATTACTATAATAATTACTATATATCTACTTAACATGTACATTTTTAGTATAATAGAAAGTTTTTATTATAGTTCTACTATCTATTTACTTAGGCATCATTTACTAACCTTCTTTTAAGCTAAGTTACCTAGAAAACTAAAGCTAGTTATATAAAGATATATAGCTTAGACTAGCTTTATATCTTTCTACTAGATCGTTATACACTTTACATAAATAGTAGCAAGTTACGTTACTATGTTAATTACTATAAGGATTATTATAAAGTTAAAGGGTTACTTACTCTTAAACTCCTTAATAAGTGTTATCTCTATAGCTTCTTAAAGTATACTAATAGTAGATGCTTAAAGTTATATATCCTTACCTAAATTAAGAAGAATCTCCTAGAGAAGTTACACGAAAGGTACATAAGGCATAAGAAGCTCTATTATCTTCTAATATTACTTTATCTTATAAAGAGCCTTAGCTGTTTTAAATTAATAATAGCTTTATAGTAATTACTATAATAATTAACTTACCTCTAGTTCTCTAGTAATGCTTTACTAGCTTCTTAGCAAGAGCTAGCTTCTTTCTTAGTGCCTTTCTAGCTATCTTCTAGGTAAGCATCTTAGGCTCTTTTAGTTTAAACTTCTAGCTAGGTGTAAAGCTTAGTCTTAGGCCTTTCTTCTTCTAGGGTTGTATGTATAGGGTTTAGAGCTATTATTATTAGCTTTAGTAGACTAGAGTATGTAGTAAAGGTTAGAGAGGTAAAGGTTAAAGAGGTAGAGGTTAAAGAGGTAAAGGTTAAAGAGGTAAAGGTTAAAGAGGTAAAGGTTAAAGAGGTAAAGGTTAGAGAGGTAGAGGTTATAAGTTATAACTACTATAGTAATGTAGTAAAGGTTCTAGAGTATTAAGGTATTATGTTAAAGTACTAGTGCTATTTAATTCTAAGCTTAGATTAAACTTAAAAGCGTTATTAGTTATAAAGCTATAAAGGGGTTAATATAATGATTACTATAAGAATTAAAAGCTTACTAAGTAGCTAGTAGCAAACTATATCTTTATAATATTAAGGTAGTTAAGTAAGAAGAAGAAGAAGAAGAAAGTATAGTATAAATTAAAGTAAAGTAAGGTTATTAACATAGAAAGTAAATTTTGCCCTAATAACAAACAATGTATAAGTAGCCTTATTAATACGTTTTACTAAACTTTAACCTTCTTCTTCTTCTTCTTCTTTATCTTTCTTCTTCTTCTTCTTCTTCTTCCTTTTCTTTTACCTTTAAACATAACCTTATAACATAACTTACCTTATAACATAACCTATTATATAACATAACCTACCTTATAACATAACCTACCTTATAACATAACTTACCTTATAACACTACTACTATTAACACTATTAAAGTAAGTCTATTATATCCTTTACATCTATTTTATAGTAATAATCATAGTAAGCTAATTATAATAGTTAAAAAACAAAAGGCTAACGATGAGAAGTTAACTAATAAGCATATAAAACGTATAAAGAAAAGATAAAACAATATAAGTAAGCCTAAGTGTAAGATTAATAATGTAAAGAGGGCTAATACTACTATAACTACTTATGTTATTAAGAAGCTTTATAACACTTAGTAATTTAAGGACCTTAACCTTATTAAATAAGAAGAATAAGTTAAGGAAAAGAGGGATAAAGTTAGAATTAAACGGTAAGAATCTTAACATTTTTTATAATAATCATTATAGTAACTAGGAAATAGTGTTAGAGATAGAATTTATATAAGTATCATTAAGTAAAACCTTAGGATTAAAGAGGGTAGTAGGGTATATACACTATAAGATAATAAGAACATAGTATAAGAAACTAAGGAAGAAGAAAATAAGGTTACTTAAGAAGTAATGTAAAGGGAAGACAAGAAGGCTAATAGTTATAAGAAGGTAGACCTTAAGAACACTTAGTTAAAGGTTAAAGGACAAGCTAATGCTATAACTAAAGTATAATTAGCAACGCTATTATAAGACTAATACTAATATAGATATAGAAATTTAAAGGTCTTAGATTCTCTATTTAGTGCTATAAGTAAAGAGTAGTATATAAGTTAACATTAAGGCTAATGAAGAAAGTTAACACTAACCTTAATTTTCTTAACAACCTATTACTAGTAATTAACGTAAAGACTAGGTAAGTTACTATAGTAATATTTATAGTAATTAGCTAACATATATAAGACCTATTATAAGAAAACCCCCTTATACCTTTACTTTACTAAAACATAGTTAGTAGTTTAATGAAACTTTACATTATAAAGCTTTAATAGTAACTAAGTCTACCTTCCTAGCCTTGTTAACTAGTACCCTAGTGGTTATAATACTAAGTTATATAGCTTTTAGTTAGATTCTAATGCACTTAGTGCCTTTTAGGCCTAGGAGATGTTAAGAGAAGAGACTAAGCTACTTAAGTATAAGTGGATCCTTCTATCTAATAATAGATTGTTATTATTGTCCTTAACTAAGGAATTTAAGAAGCTTCTTACTTAGTTTTATAATATGTAGATTAAGTGCTACTTTTAGAATAGTCTAGATAGCTCTAACCTACTTATCCTTAAAGTTTTATAACATAAAGTTCTACTAAATAGCTAATTAATGCTTTATGAAATATAAGTAAAGAAGGATCTTCTTATAATAGATTCTATATATATGTGTTAGCTAATTATTATAATGGTTACTATAAAAGTAACTAATAGTAAGAGGGAGTAAAGACTTACCTTAGTAATAAAGAGTAAGTAGATAGAAGAAGGTAACTATAGTAATAGAAGCTTAGAAATCTAGAAAAAGGAAGGTAGGAGGTAGTAGTAGAAGTAAGAAGCTTAAAGTAGTAGTAGAAGCTTAGAAATCTAAAAGGAGGAAGCTAGGAGCTAGTAGTAGAAGTAAGAAGCTTAAGGTAGTGTATAGAAACTTAGAAATCTAAAAGTAAGAAGCTTAGAAATCTAGAAGAAAGAAGCTTAAGGTAGTAGTAAAAGTAAGGTGTTTAGAAGCTTAGAATTCT
Source organism: Pseudogymnoascus sp. 23342-1-I1 (assembly GCA_001662575.1). Classification (NCBI taxonomy): domain Eukaryota; kingdom Fungi; phylum Ascomycota; class Leotiomycetes; order Thelebolales; family Thelebolaceae; genus Pseudogymnoascus; species Pseudogymnoascus sp. 23342-1-I1. Next base: position 52,135 of record KV455089.1, read on the forward strand.
TATTATTATTATGTGTTATTATAGTAGATTTCACTTAATATGCCTATTACTATATATAAGTAAAGCTTAAGATATTTTACTAAGTAAGCTAGTAGTTTACCTAGAATACAACTTCTACCTAAATTTAAGTTTTCCTCCTTTAACCTTTTTGTTATTATATAACAAGCTACTTATAAGTAAACTAGTAAGTAAACTACTCCTCTTATATTATAATAATACTTATAGTAACACCTTGTTAGGGTAATATAAATAATAAGCCTTATAATAACATAAACTTTATAACTTTAAGTTTAGATTCTAAAATAACAAAAGATAATACTAGGGCCTTATATAAAGGTCTTAAGTTTATAAGTTGCTATTACCTTCTAACTACACTAACGCGCTCTAGGTAGCATTAATAATAACTTTAATTACCTCCTCTAACCTAGCCTAAAGCTTCTTATAGCCTAATCCTAACTCTTATACTAGGCTAAGTACTAAGCTAGAAAGAACTTAAGATATTTAACATAGCTTACTAGAAACAAGTTTGTTAGAATATAGCTAACAAAGCCTTAAAGAAGGCACTAGTAAGTAAGAAGACTATGATAAAGGTAAAGAAGCATCGTTTTAAGCTAGGTAGTAAGTTAATTACTATACTTATTACTATAAAGCTTATACTAACATTAAATAGTTACTATACTTCGTTAAATTAAGTAGTACTAGGAAACAATAAAGCTACTTATTCCTTATGTGCCATTTGTCTACCTTATTAAAGAGATTATAATTAACCTAAAATCGCCTTATTAAATCTAAGTAACTATAGTTTCTATACTATAAGAAGTAGCTAAGACTACTTTAGTTAAAGAGTTTAAGAGTAGGTAACCTTATAACTTTATAATAATCATTATAGTAACTAACTTAATAACATAACTAGTTGCTATTTATGTAAAGCATGTTACTATTTAGTAGAAGGACATGAAACTAGTATAATTAATAAGGCTTTATATAATAAGGTTCTAGTTCCTAGGGTAGCTACTTTAAGTAAGGAAGGGAGGAACTAATACTAAGGGAAGTAGATATTAAATGAATTCGTTTACTACACTAAATATATCTATTTATGAAGTTTTTATAAATTTGAATATACACACATGCTAGTTTACTAAAGAGCCGTTAAGGGACCATATTAGTCTAGTTAGTTTTTCTAATATTTCTAGACTAGACTAATATTTCTAGACTAGACTATAGTTTAGTCTAAAAATGTTTTAAACTAATAGTCTTTATAGTGTACACTATAGCTTACTTTCTAAACCATAAGCCCTTAGTTTACTATAAATATTATTATAATTAGTTATATAGTATTAGCATGTGATTTTATAGTATACATAATCTTATAACTAGCTTCTTAACAAACTAGTAGCTAACTATAACATACACTATATCTTATACATATAAATAACTTATAATTTATATAATTAAAATGGTAAACAAACTCTTAACCTAGGCCTAGCTAATTCCTAAGGTTTAGAGTTATTTAGTCTATTTAAATATGGATTTCTAAGTGTTAATTTATATAAGTAGTAAATGCTAATGTGCTATTAGCCTAGTTATAATTATATAACATTTATAAAGGCATTATAATATTCTAATTAAACTATAGAAGTAGGTTAATTAATATATTTAAGTATTTCTAAGCTTATATAACCATTTAATGATTAAATTACCTATAGATAGATTAATGCCCTAGCTAATTCTTAAGGTTATTAATGGGTTCTAGTGCTAGGAATGCTAATTTAAGTCCTAGAATCAAAAAGCTATATGTAAGCATGCTAATAAGGAGTATAGAAAGAAGAGGGTTACTAATAAAGAGCTATTTAATAACATATGAATGTAGACATAGTTTAAGGGTAGAAGAGAGTAGTACTAGGTAGTTAATAAGAGTAAGGAAGCTAAGGATATATATAAAACGTATAAGGTAGGTAAGTTATATAGTAAACTTTATAGTAAGCATTATAGTAACTAGCTAATTAAATTAGTATATAACGTTAGAGAGTAGTGTAGTAATAATGTTAAGGAGGAAGAGTAAGCTAGTAACTAGGATAATGATGCTAAGGACTACATTATATATAAAATTAAGTAGTAGAAGGAGGTAGCTAAGGAGAGGAGATTAACACTACTAGCTAAGCTAGCTACTAATGAGCTAGACCTATAGCTATGATATACTAAGTAAAACGAGGTTCTCTAGGAATTATAAGTTAATATTATCTAAATGTATAAATACACATGTAAGCTAGATAGAGAGGAGACTAAATTATAACAACTATTATATATATAGGATCGTATTCTTAAACGCTATCTTAATATACTAGTAAATATAAACCATAAGGATGTACTAAAGTAGTAGGTATTACTAAAGAATAAGGTTATTAGCTAGCATCTATTTAAGCTTTACTAGAGCGTTTAGTTAGTTTATAAGTGTAGTATAATATAGTAGAGGTTTATTTATTATATAATAAGGATAGTAATAGCTAACTAAGAGGATGATATAGGTATATAGATAGTATAATAGTTATTACTATAATAGAGAACCTAAACCTATCTATATAAAGCATATAACATTAATGTATATAGATGTTTACTATAGTAGTTACTATAGAAGACCTAAACCTATTTACATAAAGCGTATTAGCATCTTATAACGTGTATAAATAGTTACTATAGTAGTTATTATAAAAGACCTAGACCCATTTACGTAAAGTATATATAATATGTATAGATATGATTACTATAATAATTACTATATTAACTTTATTAGAAACTAGTGTAGAATTTACCTAGGCTTAATAGCAGTCCATTTAATAGATCTATATACACTTATAAGCTAAACTTAACTATAAAGACGATTAAGATCTATTACTTATAGCTAAGTTAAAGTAATTATATATGCTAGTTATAATATAAGACACTAGTAAGATTAGGTTATATAAGTTACTATTAATGTACTACTTAGCTATCTATAGCATTAATCTAATTACTAAATTACTATATCTACTACTTACATATATACTAATACTTAGACGTGTGTTATAAATCATATAGCTACTTATGCTTAAGATTATAGTACTATTAGAGCTATGGCTAGAACTAAGACTCTAGAGTAAGGAAGATATTAACTCTATTTTAGAACAAATCCATAAGCTATAAAGGAAACATTTATATAAAGGCTTGTTCTTACTAACGTTAAGCATCTTAAGTTAATTAGCTATAAGGAAGAAATATAATTAAGTACATGAGTTACTAGTAAATATCTACTAGTTATGTGATAAATAAACGATTTATTATCTTAGAATAAGAGTTAAGTTAGAAAAGGTTAGAGAAATGTACTAGGACTTAATAAGATTACTATAAAGATTACTATATAATCTAGCATTTAATTCTAAGCTACTTATAGTAGATTTAAGCAAGATGGTTAATAATATAGCTTAGAACTTAGAGTTTTAATAGTCTAATTATAGCTTTATTAACTATGCTAAGAATTAAAAGCATATAAATGTTAGATATTAGTATCTACTTAAATGTATAAAGAAGGGAAGTAAGGAGTAGTAGCTACTCTAGAGAGTAGTTAACAGATTATATAAATGGAACGAGTTATAAAAGTAAGTATACTTAAACTAAGAGCATAGCTTCTTATAAAAGCTTATGGTTATATTATATATCATAGGTAGGTAGCTAGCTTAAGGACTAGAGATTAGATTAATTAAGGTTAGTAATAGCATGTATTTAGCCTAGAACATATATATGATTAATGGGTAAATGTACTTCTTAACCATATATAACAAGGTAAGAAAGAGGAGGGGAAACATAGATTACATTATTTAGTTCTTACTTAAGAAGGTTAGTTAGGTACTAGCATAGTACTTAGTATATATCTAACTATTCACTAGGGCATTAGACTAACAAGAGTCTAAGTACTTATTTAGTAATAATTAAGGGCTATAGGCTAGAGAAGAGCTTATATAAGCTTTAAGTAAGGTAATAAGTAAGGGGCTAGGTGTATAGTTAATAATATAAAGCTAGTAACACATAGCTATTAAAATTATAATATAACATTTATTATAAGTAAGTAAGACATAAGAGAAGGATAACAAAGAGGGTAAAGGAGAGTTTATAAAGGGTGATAATAAAGAAGAGTTAGAGTAGAACACGTTTTAACATATTATAGTTAGGTAAGTTTATAGTAATTATTATAGTAATCATTATAGACTATAAGACTATAAGTATAATGTTATAAATTATAGTAATCATTATAGTAATCATTATAGTAAATGACTAATATTAAATAGATAATTAAGGCATAGGTAAAGAGTTACCTAAGCTTACTATATAGTTAATAAGGCATTTTTACACCATTTAGGGCTAGAGCTAGTTATAGTATTTAAGTAAGCATTATTAGTATAACATAAGTTATTAGGCTTAAGTATAAAGAAGGAGAAGCATAAGTAATAAGCTAGCTAGTAATTAACACTAGTTAGTATTAAACAAGAGTAAAGGGAGAGTAAACATAAGGTAAAGGCTATATAAGTAAAGGCATTAGATAGGTTATAATAGATCTATAGCCTATAAGTATAGCTATAATTAAAAGGACAAGCTATAGCATTATAACTTATTTATTAGCTACTAGCTACATTAATTATCATACTACTAACAAGTAGTAGTAAGTTAGTACTATTCTTTTTAGTAATAGCTATAGCTATAGACTAAATAGTAATTATAGTTATTTTATTTATAGTACTAGTTAAAGATATTATAGCTTAAAGGTAGGCTACTAGGCTTTATTATAAAGAGTAGAGTTATAGTAATTATTATAATAGTTAAGAGTTTATATAGCTACTAGTTATTAGTGCTAACTAAGCTATTAATGAGTAGTTTCTTTATAAGGCTAAGGGGTATAAGTTAAATAAGTAGCTAGTACACATGTTCTTTAATAAATGCTATGTGGCATTTATAAACACATTATATTAAGAGTAGCTCTAAGAGCTATAAAAGCTATAGTACTTAGAGTGTTTATTTATAACGTTAATAGTTACATTAATAGTTAAGCTTAAGGATATATTATAAGAGAGGCTTTTAATTAAGGGTGTAGTACTATTATAATAAAGCACTACATAGCTAATGATTTAATATTAAGTTAAGGATAGTAAGGATAAAGTAGTATATATAGTTAGACTTTAATTACTAGAAAGATTACTATACTTACTAGATAAGAAATGTAAAGTAGTTTACATATAAAGCTATATAATAGGTAAGCTAATTAGTAGTGTTTTAAAGTGCTTATTTTATAAGGCACATGTAGATAATAAGGGTAAAACACTATAAAAGTAAGCTTAAAGAAGTAAAGGATAGATTATAGTAATAAGAGCATTAAGGATAAGAATTAATATTTTAAGGATTATATATATAGTATATATTAATAAGCTATATAGATTAACAAGCTTTGCTTAATAGTTAGGAAGGGGAGGAAGAGAGGGAGAAGTTAGTAAGTTAATAATTATTATATAAGTATAAAGTATAAGGGTAAAGAGTTAAGGGTTAATAAGTAAGTATTTAGTAAAGTAAGTAGATAAGGATGTAATAATAGAATATATCTAAAGTAAGGAGTATAAGTAAGTAATATTAAGGTATTACTTTAATAAAGTAGTAAAGGGAGTAAGTTATATAAAGATAGATAACATGTTATGTAATTTATGTTTAAGCTAAGTAGTAGTAAGGAAGAGGGGTAAAGAGGAGGTAATTACTATAAAGGTTATTATAAATAAAGGTAGTATAGATAATAGTAAGGAAAGTAAAGGTAGTAAGATTTAAAGTAAGATAAAGGAGGTTAAAGAAGAGCAAGAGTAGATAAAAGGGGTAATAAATAAGTTAAAGAGGGGTTATATATATTATAAGCTAGAATATAATAGTATATAAAGTAGTAGATAGGTAGAGGTATATAAGTACATTAATTATATAAAAGTAGAAAAGGAGGGATGTAAGATTATAAGGTATAAAGAGTAATAAGGGGGGGTTAATTTAAAAGGGCTAAAGTAGTATAAAGAGTATAGATTATTAGTAAAGGTATGTTAATAATAAGAGGGGGGGGTTATAAAGATAGTAAAAGAGAGGTATAAGTATAAAGATAATGTAAGGACATAAGGCACTATATTATAAGAAGTTATATATAAGAGTACAAGTTAGATAAGAGTTAGTGTAATCTTATAAGTTTATTATAAAGGATATAAAAAAGATAAAGGGGGAGCTTATAGCTTCCTACCCCTTTAATATCTATAAGAGGTTTAACTTAGCTAATCCTTAGCTTATTATACATTACTTAACCTATAACCCCTTTATATTAACCCTAACTAAGGAGGTATCCTTATACTACCCCCTTCTTAAGAGAGTACTTTGTTTATAATACACGTTATAGTTATATAGTTATGTAGTTATATAGTTATACTCTTTATAAAGTAGTTATAATAGATACCCCTTAGAGGGGATATAGGGTTGCTACCTTAATAGAATCCTAAGGCTATGTTATCTATCTTATAAGAATAAGAGGATCTAGTTCATTACTCTAGCATTACTCTAGATTATAAGTAGTAAGTTCTTAAATCATATTTAGATAGTTCCCTTTTTATTAACTTTTAATAACTATAACGTAGCTATAGAATTAAGGGGTTAACTTATTCTATATATACTAAAACTACTCTAACTTAAGGACTTGTCCTATAATCACTATACTCTAGAAACAAGCCTTAAATTTAAGGAAGGTTTCGTTTATATGTCCTTCCTCTCTTATATATAAGTCATTAAAGAGGTTTTAAGCATGCTTTATCTTGTTATTAATAAGGTAGTATAAGCCTAAAAGGTTTATTATCTTATCTATACTCTAGAACCTATGTATATTAAATAAGTATTAAGGTTCTAGGTAGGTCTTTACTAGGCTAGTTATAGTTCCTTATATTAATGCTCTCTTAGTAGCATTAGTAAGGTAGTAGTTCTCATTAACTACAAGTTAGTTATAAATTAATGTACTTTATTATAAGAAGGTATACACTATCTTATTACTTAATAGTATGATCCTCTTAGAGATTATAGATTTCTTATAGTAATATAAAGGGTCTTTAGAGGGTATTTATAACGTTAATTAGGTTAAAGGGGAGTGAGTGCTCTAGAGAGGTAGTAAGTATATAGTCCTAGGTGTGTTTTACATAAGGCATATATGTTACTTTATAGCTTTAACCATAAGTGCTAGGGTGTCCTCTAGTGTAGGTAGGATTCTTGTTTAGCTAACTATAAGGGTAGCTATTATTACCTTAAGTTCTTACATCTCTTACTTAAGGTTCCTTATGTAATCTAAGGGGCTCTTAGGTAGTAGAGTAGTTTAAGTAGTAGCTATTATCTATCTAGTAACTCTAGGTAGTTAGCTATTATTATTAAGTTAGTTAGGTATTAAGTTCTTTAACATCTAGGTTAAAGGTGTATTAAGTTATAATTAATATAAAGGGAGGGAAGTATTAAGTTATAGTTAATATAAAGGAGAAGAGTTTAATTTCTAGGTAGCTTATAGCTATTAACACTCTTGTTTATAAT
>KV455090.1:0-59274 GCA_001662575.1 Pseudogymnoascus sp. 23342-1-I1
TCTATTTTGTAATGTATTATAGAAGATGTAAGGCGGCCTATCACGTGAGGCCGCCCTGAACTCAGGGGCTGCCCGGCAGTGGAGCCACTAGGGCTCGGTAAACCAGGGTATGAAGGAACGTAGGATATAAGGAGCTGGAAGCCTCAGAAGGAGGCCTCCAGCCGATAGTCGCTGTATGTACGTAGACCTACGGTGCTTACAGAATACCATTACCTTCTGCCTTCTGACCTGGTTCCCTGGACTCCCGTGAGACCCTGGGGACTACGCTTTACACATGGCCTCTTTGCCATAAGACTTTGCTGCTGCCCTAACTGAGAATGTAGAGAGGATCGATTTAGAATTAGACCTTATCATATGTACAAGGTCCGTTGCGAAAGGGCCCCCTTGCTCAACTAATGATGCGAATTCATGAGAGTGCATTAGACTTGTTACCTCACATGTGATATAGTGCATTACAAGAGACCGTAATTCGTCCATTTCATGAGCAAGATCCGGAGTATTGGCATACGCATAACGTACCAGCTCCACAACATCGCCCCGGATGTGCCGAATATAGAGTAAAGGTGAGTAATGTCTTATGGAGCTTATGCAGACTAAGTGACGTCAAAGCCTCTATCCCCCATTTGTCGGCAAATACATAGAGGCGTGCGTGGCCAAGAAAGGGGATCAATAACATAAGATCCGCAGTCCTTGCAAGAGCAGGCAAATGTACTACCTGCACTACAGCAGGCATCTGCAGGTGCAGACACGTCCGCTTTCTAGTAGGTCTTGCCAGCGTCACAGCTGGGAGATCCAGGACAATCGGAAGTGACGGTTTTTTGGGTTGGTTTGACGTCTCTATGCTTACGCTTGCTGTTTGATCCGAGATATTACGTAGAAAATCTTGCAAGGCCTATAGCCTACCTCAAGTTGCTTTTGGTGGCCACTTCAATGTCCACGCCCACAATGTAATCATGTCGCCTTCTTCCTGTAGATAGTTCCCTAGCACCTCGAATACTTTGACGCGCTCGAAACCCGTCTTCCGTAGCACGCTATGGCTTGGCTTATTGTCTGCCGTCGTGATGGCCGTAAGGCACTCTTTGGCAGCGGTGACCCCTTCGTTCAGCTCAACCGTCTCCGCATCTACCACGACCTCCGTCCGTACCCTCGGAAGCACCCAGTACGCCTCGAGGAAGGCGTTAACGAACTCAGTTGCATAGCCTTTGCCATGAGCCTCCTTGCGGAACATGTACCCGATCTCAGGCCACCCGACCTCGCCCACTAGCAAATGACAGCCCCCCGTCCCGATCAAAACGTTTGTCTTGCCGTCGCAGATAGCAAAGTTATACGTGTCATTACCTGGGGACCCCATCAGCTTGTCTAGAATTTCCTGCGACTCTATGCGGTTTATGTCTGGCACACCCTTCTTGGTGTATTTCATCACCTCGGGCTGCTGGCGAAGCTCGTAGATGGCGTCAATGTCGCTTGCCTGGAACGGTCGAATGATCAGCCGCTCCGTCTTGATGGGATTGCGTTCTGATGTCAAAGGGTATGGTTGGACTGGCAGCGTGGTCTGCACAGTTATGGAGTTCTTTTGTGTTACTAGAAGCGCCATCTCTAGTGTTGTAGATGATCAAGCAGGTCCACAGAAAGGTGGGATATTTCAATTTGGCCGTGAAGAAATCGAAAAGTACGGTTGTGCTGCGGTCTTGTCGAGGTATCGCGAGGGAAGCCGAAGATGTCCACTGCTCATTTGGTGTATTATGATGGTATGGGCTAGGGCGGCAGACGCTGGGAAACTAGGCTTTTACGACAAAGTCCTGGAGACCTTTGAATCGAATTATGTCAGATAAAGGCAGTGCGCCTATTGTATACTGGCTGGATCGGTGGATACGCGGCCCCTTAATTTAGTAAGGCCCAAAACCAAGTGGAGGATGCACACGGCACAAATGTCAAGAGCCTGCGATGGCTTTCACCTCGCAGTAGTACAGGGCATAATGAGATCAAGAATGTCCATAGTTGGAATTGCCATGCCTGTGGGAAGGTTGTTGGTTTTGTAGATTTAGTCGCACCAACTCAAAATCACGTGAACTTCACAGTGTAGTCGCCCGTGGCTTCTTTGATGTTGGCACCTCTGCACTTTTCTGGGGCTCAATCTACAGTCGAGTCTCGATAAGTCGATTCGCGATTCGCGGTAAGTCAATATATTTTGGCGGTACGGAATCCCCCTGTTCACCGCAAAATTGTGTTTGATAAGTCGATATTATCCACTTATTCTCGATAAGTCGATCAAAAACTGCGGTACGGATTACATCGACTTATCCCGACTCGACTGTATGTGGTGGATTATGGGAAATAAGAGCAAGGCACCTGAACAAGGTACGTAAGCTAAAACGGGCACACTCCAGTACTATTACGACATTGACGCGAGACTGACACGAAATTGACACGAAATTATCGCGTCGCCTCACCCCGCTCACCCTGCTCACCCTTGCTCACCCCTCCGCTCACCCTGCTCACCCTCGCTTCACCCCCTTAAGGCGGCAAGGGACTCACCCACTAGGCTGGATGTCACCAACCGAAGTAAAAAGCAAGTGGTTGCTTGAGATCGGTGGATTAGTAGTTGGGTGGGTGACCACCAGCGAATACCCACTGTTGTATATTTTTTTGCCGTTCTTATTTACTCTTTTTGCTATTGATTTACTTTATCACGCTCTTAGACAAGACGAGGGTAGGCATTTCACCAGGGCCAACTCTGAACAGTAGCGTGCATTATTCTGAAAATTAGAGTTAACGATTGGAATTATTTGAAGTAGGACTAGCTATTCAATGCCAATCCCTTATATTTCATAACGAGCTATCTTGTGATTTTGTAAACCTTTTAAGACTCTCCGCCATTTTGTATTTGAATTTATAGGTCCTCAACTCGCCATCACCTTCCTCACGGTATCATCTGGCTTTGCGATGATTTGACCATCTAAATTCATGCCGGATCAACGATGCTGCGGCCGTCCGTCTGGCCACCGCTTACGTCGTACCAGCTGACATTGTCAAAATACAGCGTTCTGGTTCCATCATTGTAATTCTCAGTATCTATATGGAAAGTTACTAAAATTTCTTATGTGATATATTTGGAATCTTTCAAAGGAGAGGGGAGAGAGATGCAGGGAGATAAGGCGGGGATGGACATATATAATTTTTTGAGAGCACATACCAGAAGCATACTGGCCATTTTTGAAGTAGAATCCACTGGTAAGTGTATCATCAGACCAACTGTCACCAAAACCTACCTTGATATTTTTTGAACTGTACACATTGCTGCCGTTGTACCACACCTCGTACGCGCCCTTCTCCGCCGTAGAGACCTTGAAGCGGACGATGACACTGTGCCAGGTATCCCGTGCAATGGAACTAACCACTACCTGTTGTGTAGGAGTCCCGCAGGATGAACGATGATTGACGACCAGCTGGTTGCCTGTAATGGCGAGAGTCCCACACCAGCTCGAGCATTGATAGCCTTCCTTCGTTAGAATCGAGTTGGTGGTCGTGCCAGAATCGAAATGACAGATTTCGGCCCCCTTGTCGTCTCGCGTGCCGTCGTAGTTTCTCTCATCGAAATACACCGTGAGTTTTCCAGAGCCAGCTTGGATAGGTGACTCGCTAGTTGCGTGGGAGTAAGAGGGCGACTTGTGGTTGCACTCGGAGAAAGGGCTTAAGGAACCTTCGAATCCACTAGCTATCAGAGTTGGCGTGTCCGACTCGCCCTCGAATGCGATGGTGAGCGCAAGAGCTGAAAATATGACTGAGGCTTTTAAGAGCATGATGATTGATGATTGTTGAGAACGTTAAAGACAAGAGAGAAATATAACATGAAGTAACACCTACTCATTGGCACTTCGGCGAAGGTTCCGGACATCTCTCCGCATCGTAATAATAATAAACACCTAGTCTCCACAGTTCTATTATGATCACCGCGTATAAACTTCAGTCTATTCTCCGGAGGTTTGCGTTTCTGTTATATGCAAGGGCAACGAGCGGATTACGGAGTAAGAAGCCTCCTGTTTGGCATCGCCTGTTCCTATGATCTCCACTTGAAGCGTCCGTGATGTTGGTGGAATATGGGGAAGTCTGGGGAATCAGCGTGAAACGTGGTCACTTTCTTGCGGCCTATGTAGATGACCCTCGGGGCTATAGCAATGACCACTTCAAAGACTCGACAATACTAACCGCACTTATAATTAGTGACTGACCGTACTATATATGGGTAGACAACCTCAAACTATATTCTCAATCGTGCCAAAAGGCATAGCGAATTGAAGCCCCCAAATCCTCGCTTGCAAGTAAGGTACGGCGGTGTGGGTTCATGTATCTGTACCCAACGCTCAGCCTCGTGTCATACATCTATCCTTCAGCTCATTTTCTCCGCTGTAACGGCAAAGTTATGTATAGGAAGTGACGACAAGTGATTTGTAGTACAGTTGGTTGCATCGCGACTATTGTGCTTGCTAGTCAAATCTTGAATACCCTGTGAATCAGCCGAACTCGACCTTTCGCTCCAGATTTTGCATACATGGCAGACCCAGTTGGAGCTGGCGCTGGGATTGTTGGCGTCATTGGACTAGCTATCCAGGTTACGCAGGTCTTGGTCCAATTTGGTATGGACTGGAAAAAGGCACCAGATGATGTTAAGGCGTTCATGGCTGAACTGGGGACTCTGAAAACCGTTTTATCAGAAACAAATACCAATATCCTCCTCAATGCAGACTTCGAAGCAGCCTTTCAGGACCAACCGTCGGTATTGCTATCTCAATTGGGGCCAAGTGCCCCATCAACAACAGATACAAAACAACTGCTAGCGATCTGCAAGAGAGACCTGGAATCGCTACTTAAAGAGCTGAAGAAGAGGAGAGAAAGCCATCAATTAGGTTGGGGGAGATTAAAAAGTGCCTTTTTGGCCAAAGATACCCGTGATTCAGTCGAAAATCTGTCCCGGCAATGTCAGATGTTGAACAGCATGCTCTCAATCGATGCGGCCGTATTAGGAGCAACTACGTATAAAGAAGTCAAAGAAGCGAGGAAAGAGCAGCAGGCATGGCACCAAGACGAAGAAAAGCTTTCCATGTCTATAAAAGGCGGCATAGACAAGTCCAACTGGCGGCAAGAGAATCAATCACGGAAACACGAGGAGCAGGCCATTCTCGAATGGCTTACCCCTATCAATTACGCTCCTCAACAAAGCGACTTTATTGGTCGACGACAAACAGGAACTGGACAGTGGCTTATTGATTCAACAGAGTTTCAGTTATGGCTTATGACAGCAAAACAGACATTGTTTTGTCCAGGAATTCCAGGTTCAGGCAAGACAATTCTTACGTCAATTGTGATAGAAAAGCTTATCACCGAATTTCGCAACGACAAAAGCATAGGCATTGCTTACCTCTATTGTAACTTCCGACGGCGAGATGAGCAGAAGATTTACGACTTATTAGCAAGTCTTCTGAAGCAATTGGCTCAAGCCTTAGATCCTCTACCTGGCTTTTTAAAATCCCTCTACGATAAACATAAGAGTAAGCAGACACAACCAACATTGGATGAGATCTTACAGGCTTTAGAGTCGGCCGCTACTTTGTATACAAAAGTCTTCATCATTGTCGATGCACTCGATGAATGTCTAGTTACAGGCAGTCACCGATCAAAATTTCTATCAAGGATCTTTGATTTCCAAGAAAAGAGTGGCTCAAGCTTGTTTATGACCTCGAGACATCTACCAGAAATCACTGAAATATTTCGCGGGTATGTGTCGTTGGAGATTCGCGCGCTAGAAAGTGATGTACGGAGGTATGTGGACGGCCACATATCCAATCTGCCATCTTTCGTTAGGCGCAGTCCCGAATTACAAGAGGAAGTTAAGACTGGGATTGTTGAAGCTGTTAATGGCATGTATGTAATTGGTGTTCCAGTCCTTTCATGACACTAATTTTGCAGATAGGTTCTTGTTAGCGCAGCTTCATCTTGATTCTTTAATTGGAAAAAGATCACCGAAGGCTGTTCGAACTGCATTAAAATCATTACCCTCTGGATCCAGTGCCTATGACGACGCATATAAGGATGCAATGGTTCGAATCGAAGGGCAATTGCTAGATCAGAAAGACCTTGCTTGGCAGGTTCTATCATGGATCACTTGTGCTAAAGAACCATTGACAATGTCTGAACTCCAGCATGCACTTGGGACAGAACTAGGCGAATCTAGCCTCGACGAAGATAATCTCCCAGAAATTGAAGATATGGTCTCGGTTTGTGCTGGATTAGTTACGGTTGACGAGGAAAGTGAAATCATTCGATTGGTTCATTATACGACGCAGGAGTATTTTGAGCGAACGAGGGAAACATGGTTTCCAAGTCTAGAGACTGAAGTTACGAAAATCTGCGTTACTTATCTCTCATTTAGTACGTTTGAAAGTGGAATCTGCCAGGACGGCGAGTCCTTTGAAGAACGGCTACAGTCAAACCAACTTTACAACTACGCTTCGTGTAATTGGGGCCACCACGCTCGCGAATCTTTCACGCCTATCCTAGAAGTCAACAATTTTCTCCAAAGAAAGGCTCAAGTTCAGGCATCTACTCAGGTACTACTTGCTAAGAAGGGCGGGGGCCGCTATAGCCTAACTTATTCAAGGGAGATGACAGGGTTACACTTAGCAGCATATCTCGGAGTTGAGAAAGGAGTACAGCACTTGCTCGGCATTAGTATTCTAGATGAGAAAGATGAATATGGCCGTACGCCGCTGTCATGGGCCGCAGAGAATGGACACAAAGCCATAGTTAAGCTGCTGTTGGTGAATAACGCTGAGGTTAACCTAAAGGATACACTGTATTGTCAGACGCCGCTGTCATGGGCTGCAGAGATGGGGCAGGAAGCTGTAGTCAAGTTGCTACTAGTGAATAGCGCTGAGATCAACTCACAAGATAACTCTGGCCGGACACCACTGTCATGGGCTGCAGAGATGGGGCAGGAAGCTGTATTCAAGCTGCTCCTTGAGAAAGTCCCTGACACCAACATACAGGATGCGCATACCCAGGCACTATCATATGCTGCAGAAAACGGACACGAAGCTATATCTAAGCTACTGCTAGCGAACTATGCCGATGTTAACTTGAAGGATGCATGGCTAGGTAGGACGCCGCTGTCGTGGGCTGCGGCGAATGGGCAAGAAGCTGTAGCAAGGTTATTGCTGGGGAACAATGCCGAGGTCGACTCAGAAGATAACGGTGGCAAAACGGCGTTATCGCTTGCTGTCATTACTGGGGAGGAAGCTATAGTTAAGCTTCTTCTGGTGCACAATGCTAAGGTCGACTTAGAGGACAAATTTGGACGGACGCCGCTAGAGTATGCTATACGGGGTGAACATGAAGCTATAGCCAAGCTGATATTAGAGCATCGTGCTAAAATCGACTTGAAGGATACAACCTGATCAGACGCCGTTATAATAGGCCGCAATAAATGAGGACGAAGGTGTGGTATAGCTACTACAGAGACACAGGAAGGAAGAGAGTGTATGCTCTAAATTCTACCTGCAAAGAATCGTCGAGGACTATATCAACATTCGCTAATTTGCTTCTGCCAATGTATTATTTGCTCCTCTAACACTACATATCCCCGCAGTAACATCCTACCAAGGCCTTATAGCCTCACTTCCACATACCTGTCGGCATCACTCATTACCAGCCGTCAACAATCCAATGAAAGACCAGGCAACTCCTTGTAGACAAAATAAGGAAACCCTTCTCTAACTCCTGTCCCTCATCTATATCAATGACATCCCTTCATAAACACACAGTATGAGTACATCGTAACCGGAAGATCACCTTGCCTGACGAGAGCCATCAGTAGCAATCCAACTATAAACGAAGAGCAACAGAAAAGAAAACACCCATCGTTTACCAGGTTACCATCTCCTCTGAAGCCTCTGGTTTACAGACAAGACACGCCACCCAATTGTGCGGGTTCACCTCGTCAGGAAACCAGCCAGACTCACAATTACCGCAACCCTGAACAAATGGCTGGGGAGCGCCTGTAGCCGTCGACGATTCGGCCTCCTCTTTCGAGTCCGCAGCCTCCATTCTCGACTTTCTTGCTGTAATCCGCGATCTCTCGCACAACTGGTTGCAATCCCCACTACACTTCCACCCGCTCTCCGTCTGATTCCTCTTCAAGCACTTCGAGCATCTCCACCAGCTCGCCACGACATTCCTGTCCTCGAGCCACACTTCGACATCCCTCTGCCGGTTTTTCACGAGGTCTTCACGGTGGTACTCCCTGTAGTGCTCGCGGCAATGGTCCTTTCGATCGAACGCTTCCTTGTGCTTGCACTTTTGATAGTCGCAGAAATGGCGCTCTGCCCTTCCTCTGCCATGAACGGTGGTGAAGTGGCGCTCGAGGTCGAAGGGGCGTTTGACTGGTTTTGAGGTGCATTTGGGGACGTAGCACTTGTGGACTAGCCGTCCTTTGTCACTGCTTTGGATTAGATGGGGCCTTCGTAAGTGAGCGTGTGGGAGTATATGGGACTCACTCATATTCCTTATCTGAGAACCGCTTCTCGGGAAACTTCTCGGATGGTAGATAGCCTGGCTGAAGAATATGATATGCTCCGTTTTTGTCGACGTGGAAGTCGTAGTACATCCACCAGGAAATATTCGGATCGCCGTCTCTTTCAATATCGAACAGCGGTTTAGACATGACTTGATCTTCGAAAGAGGGGAGTGGGTAGTTATACAAATTTGCTGAACCAGTCACTGAGCCGACAGGAGAATAGCCCTGAAGAGTATAACCACCAGCTGTCGTATGCGGAGGTGTTTGAGAAGTGTAGCTCCCGTAGGATGAGAACGAGCTGTTGCTGTCGAGGGATGCGAATGTGTCGGCGGTATTATTGCTTGAGTATGAGTTGAAGCTGGATCCGGAGTTGTCACGTTCCATATACGGCGCAAGGTGAAGTCCAGACTGTTGATCTTCATATACGATACTGTCACTGGAATCAGGGATTCCTATATCCCACCACGACATGAAGGCGTCTGGAATATCTGAATCCATGTTCATAGTGATCTGTATACGAGCTGTTGTTTGATTGGTGTGAATTGGGGTTGAGTGAGGGAGATCAACATTAAAATGAGATTGAATTCCGTGTTTTGGTCAGGAACATTCAGCATATGACTAGAACGGCGCTTGGGAAAAAGGCAAGTGGGGTCAAAGTAACAAGAATTTGAAACCAGGGCTGAAAGAATGGACCAATATATAGGTGATGAAATACGTAGAATGTGAGGTTCAAGCCATTCTACCTTCAATCGGCAAAGCTCCCGCAATTCACGCTACAAAATATGAAAGCTAGCAACAGAGGCATGGAGATAGGTAGGAAGTATTCACTTTTGCAGCCCTGAATAGTGATAGACGGTCGAATATGAGGATGACGATAGCCAGTGAATTTTAGTAGGGCGAACGAGGCCACCGAGTAATATGAGAAGCGCTTGTTACCCAATTAAGCTGGCAGAATATCGACAGCATTGTGCCTGGTTAATAAGGGACGGAACGCTAAGTTATTGGGATAAACCTACTCGTGACCGCATTGAAGCGTCTCGTGGGGGAGGCGGAGCCCAGAACGAACTGCTTCTCTGCACGTAACGGCTAAGGCTGGGCCGAAGGCAGAGTTGCTGACGCGACGGAGGGATTCTGAGGTTCCACAATGACCCGAAATAGCGTGTAGTGATAATAGTGGGCGATGGGCGACTAGCTCCATGAGCTTCAGGGATCGGGAGGGGCCGTGTGTCGCCTCACTTTGAGCCTTAACAGCGATGTTGGACAGGGAGTGCTGATCTGGGGCTTGTATGACTTCGACGATACGCTCGTCCGTACCCCAATAGTTCACCGAGCCGAGAAACGTACTCCGCTCGTGGCTTCGGTCGAAAGCCAGAGTCCAGCCCGTTGCCTTCGATAGAGTTAGTTGTATCGTAGCCTTCTCCTGCTGAGACAGAGCGATGAATCGATCCCGTTGTGACACGACGACACAGACCGAACAGGGTAATGGCTAGTGCCAGCCTCGCGCGCCAAGGGTGGGCACGGCTCATATGTTATATCGCTCAGCTCAGCTCGGCTGGGTAGATCCATCTCGATCAGCGACGCCTCTGAGTACCAACACCCCACGAATTCGACATCGCGACTAAATAGACAATCATGGGACGAACTAGCAGCGGTGAAGTATCGCATCTGAAGATTGGCAATCCATTGGACGCACTCCCGATATCCCGCGCAAAATGCCCCGTAGAAAGCCTGGGTCCACCGTTTGTATCGCGCGTAAAATGAGGCTGTCTAGTCTCTCCAACACAAACGAGGCTCGTTGTTGGTGAGCCATTTCGGGCTTCGCTAACATGCTTGTGTGGGCCACCCTAATGTTTCCCAGCGATCGCAAGCCCTCAGGATGGAGAATGTCGCGCGGAATGTGATCCTGTGAATTCATACCAGATTGGGGTTCCAACAGAGATTCCGGGACTCTATAGATATGTTCTGAATAGCGTCAGATCAATGCATGAGAGACGATGATCGGGAGGTACATGACATGAGTGTTGTCGTTGCCATAGCCAATCATCATTTGCGAATCGCCTCAATTCGATCGCGACATTCCATTGGTCAATCTGCCGTAAACCCAAATGACGCGCCCAACTGGTGACATTTCTGTTTCAACACAAGAGCGGCAGTTGAGTAAATAAAACATATTTCGATATCTCCTGTATGAGAGGTGATAATAAATAAAATTTTGAGGTCAGCTAAAGGGCGAGATTGGGATCTCAGCGCTTTATATTTGTTCGCTCGTTGTCATCCCATCCGGCCCTCCACAATATTGGGCACCCACGCATGACGCATGAAGCGAGGACCCGACGACTGGAAATTCCACGACAAACAAACATTGGCTGGCTACAAACTCCCGAAATCTAATATATATCGACTACCTGGTGCGTTGTCAAACGGTTTTTGAATCCTACGACCCAGTGAACGGCCAGTTGCTGCACCACCAAAATACGTTGCGGCGTAGTCGAGTTCGCAATTGGAAGGCGAAGCGCCGCGCTGTATAACGGGAACCTGCCACCCCCTTTGTTTGCATCGGTATCATTCCGCCTACAGTGGCTCGGAAACCCAGTCATCCATTCCTGAAGATGTCGGCTTCCGACTCTCCTGAATCGGACTTCCAGCTCTTCACCTCCCTCCGGTACGATCCGCGTCTCCTGGAATGCGCGGCTAACACGACTGTTGGTCCTGGCCCGTCTCCATTCTACATGGTATCTCTGCACCGCGATCGCATGCTCGAGGCAGCCAAGCATTTCGGGTGGTCACAGACGGAAGCCCGTTTGTCAGGGTCATCCGGCCTGGAGAATTTCCTCGAGACCCTGAAGGCATCGGTAGATACCAGTTCTACTGCCCCCAGGCGTGTTCGCGCTGTGATTGATAGGAAGGGCGAGATCACCGTGGATAGCTTTGAAATCCCACAACGCCCGCTGAGAAACCTTTTCCCTACGAGATTACCACCACCTGGAACAGCGCCCCCAAGAGTCTCCCCTTTGACAGGAGGCGCATTATCCCTAGGCGCGGATGACTCAACCGTGCAACAGGGCCCCGGATACGGCGAGCCCTCGCGCGACCAAGCGTGGTCTGTCATGATTGACCCAGTAGGCACGGAACCTTCCCAATTCACATCTTACAAGACCACGAGTAGAGACATGTATAACGATGCCCGAACACGGGTTAGGATAGAATCGATGGCGGACCCGAAGGAGGTATTGATCACGAGCACGAAGGATGGCGAGATTATGGAGGGCAGTCTTACGACAGTCCTGTTTTGGCGGGGAGGCAGGTGGGTGACTCCGCCGATTTCTAGTGGGGGTCAGGTTGGGACGACGAGGCGGTGGTTGCTGGCTCATGGCTTGTGTGAAGAGGAGGTTGTGAGGAGAGCGGATGTGGTGGATGGTGAGGAGTGCTGGATAAGTAATGGGGTAAGGGGCTGCATCGCTGGAGTAATCAAGCTATAAGACCATAATGTTACAAACAAATAGAGAAATAGAGGCGACTTAGAATTACTGTCGCAGCATATATCTGCCGTATCTGCAGCAGCAAACATCTCTCCGACACAGTCTCGGGCAGTTCCGGGTCACCACGCATCACGGGAAAAGTGTAGTAGCACAAACGATACCAACGCAAGGGGCCAAATCATCTTTCAGCGACCTATTTAATCACCAACCGATGCGATGGCCCTAACCCTATGAGCATACAAAGTCCAGTTACCTGCCATAATTCACACAGCCATGTAGAAGTATATTGCCCTGCGCCCCGCCTACCCCCTTCCCAAAGTCCGCCCACGTACATCATACAAAGCGTGATGCCCTCGATACTATACATCGTCCTCGAGGAACTTATACGCGAATTTAAAGTCTGCTTTCCGGCGATTCATCCTAGAGATTGTTATGTTAGCAGCCGTTCTTTGGCGATACTGCTTTTTGTGGACAACGATGTGAAATGGCCTCCGTTTGGAAAAGAAAAATTTCTGCTTGCTTCCGGGGGTTCCAAAGAGGGGGAGGGGTCCAAAGAGAAGACTGTTTTGAGATATGCAGGGATCCGAAAGGCACCGTAGTTGACTTTTGTTACCCATCCAGTACTAACTGAATGCCCGAAAGGCCGGTTCCCGAATATTCATTATATGCACAGAGGTCCCCAGGGTTCCAGCAGGAGCATCGATTGAGGCACGCTAAACGACACGGCATAAATAACGTTCCGTTCTCGTGCCGTGGAAATCCCTTGTACAACCCAAACAAGGCACCAGCAGTTTACCGGATGGTTCTGAAACTTTCCAGTGAGACACTAGTCTTCACCGTGGTATAGCAAGTGCAGCGGTTAGGTATCGGCGCGCATGTTGCATGGGTGGAAGAGGATCCGATGCTTGTTTCTCGACATGACCGTCATGCTAGACCCAAACATTTCTATATAACAACGGCATACGCACCAGGTGCTTTCGTAATCGAAGAATCGATACGTTCCCTGTTCAAACTCCTCTGTGATTGTCTTTGGCTCTTCGTGTCGTTGGAACCAGGTTTGGTACTGCTTGTGGAATCGCCAGCTTTGGTCCTTTAACGACTTAGCCGCCAGGAATTGTTGGTAAGTCCCTTGCTTGTAGTAGAAGACGTAGAACAGCGTATCGGGGTCGATGCGAGAGTATAACCTTGGATCATCAAATATCGGTAACGGCTCTTGGGGGTAATATGAAGGCGTGTTGAACCGGTATTTGGGCTTGTAGTATCGCGGTTGCTCGGCATCCAAGCCATCGGGGAACGAAGCATTGGAAGCGGCCAACATCCGTAAAGATGATTGCGAGGGTGTTGTCGTCGCCCGCTTTTGTGTTACCTTGAAAGATTGAATGAGGTCCTGTAGATCAGATGGAAGGTGGAATATCGACTCGTCCTGTTCCAACAGGCTCGCGCCAAGCACGTTCGTCGGTCCTTTCGGAAGGCCTGCCTCTGACACATCCGCGGCGGCTCCCTTACCCGTAGAGGCGCGTGACGCTCTGCCGGATTTCGCACTCTCGACCTTGCTTACGAGCGGAGTCGGTGGGACACTGCCTGGAGCTTGCGAACTGGGCGCCGGAGATTTGCTCTGCCGCGAAACAGATCGTGCTTCGTGAGAAAGTGCCGCCACGGGTACGCTCGGCCTCTGGGCTGGGGTGTGAGCAGCACTCGCAGGCTGCGAAGGCGCAGCAATTGGAGATTCCTTTGCAACATGTGACGCTGGTAGAGACGCGAGAGGAGTGTTGGAGGTAGATGGTGGAGTTGCCCCCGGTGGCGGTGGTAAAGGTGCGATCCCCACAGCATTCGCCGCGGCGGCGGCTGCAGATGCATACTTTAACGTCTCTCCCGGCGGCCTCGTAGGCACTGTGGCCGGCTTCATGGCCCCGGTCGCCGATCCATTTGTGAGGTTTGAAAGTGGACTATGCAATGTCGCCAAAGCAGGAAGTGGACTTCGTAATTGCGTCGACGGTCGCCTCGCAGCCGCAAGCGGAGGTTCCGGCGCTGTCACTTTTTGTTTAGAACTGGGTATATGATCTGTCTTTGTATGCGACTCCGGCTCATCTTGTATCGATTGTGTGTCTTGCGACGATACTCGGTCGTTGTCGTTGTTCATGCCATAGACATCCTCTTCCTCTTGCAGATTAAGCTCATCGTACATCTCATCATCCTCCATGAAGTCCTCGTTCATCCCATCGGAGACGTAGTACTTGATGCTCTCCTCTAGATCGGTAACCTGGTCTGTCTCTACCGCGCCGTTTTCTAACGAGCGTTTTATCAACTCCAGCTTCCCTTGATGCCACTTATGTCGTTCTGTTATACGCTCTATCTCGGCCATTCGATCCGCCTTGCTGCTTTGGTTTTTTCCCTTCTTCATTGTCGCTTGTATCGATTCGCCTTCGGCCTCTAGGGTCTCTATTTGCCTCTCTAGCTCCTCGACCATGCCACTGAGGAATTCGCAGGCCTCCAGCTTTGCCCTCTCTTTCGGGTCCAATTTCGCTGCCGCTGATAAACCCTCTTTCGAGTATGCCTTCGTCTTCATCGCCTTTTCGACCGCCTTGAACTTCTCCATTTGCTACGTGGCCGTCAGTAACCGATTACGTCAATACGCATGATGCCCATGTCTCCCAAGTTCAACCTACGGTCTCAATAAGCTTCCTGTGATCTAACAGCGGACCCTTGTCCTTGATATCATTGCTGGCTGCCCATGTCTTGATCTGATCTCGTAGCCTTTGCAGCTTCTTGATCTCGCGCTTGAGGTTGTCCTCGAGTTTCTCCTTTTGGGCGGCGTTGGTGGACTGTTCGATCTTCTCGTATATCGACTCGAACTCAGCGACCCCTTCCGACACCTTCTTGAAGCATTTATCCACTTCCTGCTGAAGTTTGCGTGCGGCCATGGTGAGTGTCTGAGGAGGGTTGTGGCGGTGGTAACCTGTTTGGTTGCTGTCGTGATCTCGGGGCTAGCTTTATTTGCCAATCCGAGCCCATATGTGGGACAGTGATGAGGGTAGTTCTGGTGCGACACGACAAGGATGCGTGTGACAAGGTGGTATGGGGATGTTGCCACGGAAGTTGTTGTTTCTTGCGGCTCTGTAATGCTGAAGTAGCGATACAGGACAAACGGGTTAAGGATGTCAAGCGTGGCGCGCCAAATGCCAAATTCAGCCAAGGTCATGTCGCTTACTGTGGTAGGTGTACTCCAGCCTTGTGGGGTACATGACAGACACGATTGCCGGGATCAGAGAATTGCGGTCTGGGGAGAAATCGAAAAGAACTATTTACTAGATATATAATTGTTTTTAAAGTGAGAGATTGAATTACTTCACGTTCATTATTTTATTAGTTTTTGCCCATTATTCAAAGATCTCTTTTATGAATGTCATGTTAGAGGCTGTGGACTTTAGATTGGGCCAAAGTATCATCGTCAACTCCTCGTCTTAGTTGAGACTCCAGGATGAAAGGTAAGTGCTTCCAATGCCCCAGGTTGCTCTCACGTGCTTATAATTTCTGTTAGCCATATTACAAAGAGTGATTTCTGCCTCTGTCACTGTTGATAAGCAAGTTGTCTCTTCTATTGGAAAAGGAATACTAGTCCTTGCGGCTGTTGCTCCGGGAGACACGGAGAAAGAAGTCGATGCTTTGGCCGCCAAAGTTATCAAAATGAAGCTATGGGATGACGAAGAAACGGGCGGCAGATGGAAGCACAATGTGCAGGATATATCTGGAGATGTTCTCTGTGGTATTTTACTTTTGCCGGACTCCGTTCTTCTATATCTCCGACTAATTGATCTCTGAAGTCTCCCAATTTACTCTCCTGGCGAACACCAAAAAGGGTTCAAAGCCAGATTTCCACGGCGCAATGGGTGGAGAGCAGGCAAAAGAACTCTACCAGCGATTTGTGTCGAAGGTAGGAGAGGGATATAACCCCGAGAAGGTGAAGGATGGCGTATTCCAAGCTATGATGGAGGTGGCTTTGATCAATGATGGACCTGTGAGTAAAGCCGACCAGAGGCCGAGCGTTGCTGACAAGATATAGGTTACCTTTGAAATGTCTGTCGAGCCTAAGAAGCCCGTCGAGCCAAAGAAGCCCTGAGGCATACTCTGAGCTCGGGGTCCTACCTGTTTGTTTCCGTAGGTAGCATTGTTTGGGGTCACGGCGTTCATGTTGTATATAAACATTGGGCCCAGTAGCGATTAATAGCACATAGCCCCATCACAAAACAACTCGAGTTGCGACAGCAATCCATGGTAGTGTTTATGATCTTTATTCAGACATCTATTCTACAGTCGCAACATAGTGCTAAACTCCGTGGCCGCCGCCTCATGCTTCCCTTTATATTGTACAGGATCAATGAAAAATCGAGTCTGCGTAGCACTCCCACCACGCCCTGAGCACTAAACCTTCCCATACCACATTTATCGACCCGTCTCGCCGGCGCCGGGGAAACCTGCTTATTTATACATCCGTAGCAAATCTTCGTCGGCTCCCTTATTCGTCGCGGTACGCAGCTTCTCTGCGCTTGACCCTATCCTCCCTGGCCATCCTCCTCTTCGGACCCCAGCGCTCCTTCACAGCCTCAATCTTTGCCTTCTCGAGAGCAACCTTCTCGGCGGTTGCTTCGCAACATATGCCGATGAAAAGGGAGGTGCAGTTGAATTTTCTCGCCAGCTTCAGACGCGTCCACGTCTCCGGATCCGAAGATCTCAACCGTCTTATTTCCGCAACATCCTCTTGCGTGAGGTGGTATCTCTGGTATCCCGCATTCTGCTTCAGGATGGCCGGGGGCAGCTTGGCCTCTTCGTCGATGCCGAGTGTCGAATTTTTCGCAACGCTGTAGAGCTGTCGGCGTTTGTCCTCTTTGGGGAGAAACTTCAAGGGAGTGTGGAGAACCGAGGGAGCAGATGATGGCGGATTGAATATGATGTGGTCGGTGGCAGGAGAGTCTTTCGAAAAGCCAAAGGAGGCGTCTGGCTTGACATTTAACTTCTTCTTCATCCGGCGGTAACTGGACTCATTGCGGCGACTTGATACAGTGCCAGAGAGGAGACATTGGCCTCGCCCCGCCAGGAGGTCGAATATGGGGCGGCGTAGTACCCGGAGATCCATTGTGTTGGTCTTGGATCGAGGTCGTCGTCGGTGTGCTATATTTCCCTTGGAGGATTTTGGGGACCTGTCAAATAAACTGGTCACGTGTGGTAATTTAATATGCGCTAGGTCTATTTTGGGGTTGGCGGGAATTCGTCCGATTCCAACATAGCCTCCGTATCTTCGTATCTGCGCATCAAAGTTACTCCGAACCAGGTGTAATCTATGGTACGGAGACATGTACTACTATGTACGGTACAAACCGAGGACCCGGACGCACGGACCAGACCGCATCACAAGATCAAGTCTCCTTTTGGCTGGTGGGATGAATGCAGCTGGGGTCAACTTGTCCAGGTTTGGAGTACTGTACACTCAATTGTGCACTCTGGTGTACATACCATCCCATATCAAGCTTTGAAACCGCTGTTAAACCAGGCCCAACACCATAAGATAGACCCAGCCAGTCCATCTTACCATCCGCACACCTCTATTATATCCATTCCCTATCCCCCCCATACTCTCTTCCCTAAGTATGACTTCATTGACTTGCTGAGGCATATCGTATTATTTCTCTCCCTGTCTCCCGCAGTCTCATCAAACACGGCCACGGCGCTTCAGCTTGCTTCGCAGGTATCTACTCACTCTACTCTCCCGTTATTCGTTCACGGTTTTCCCCGCGACGCTCTCTCACGTCGTACCCAAGGGCGGCTATCCATTCCACCCTATGCCATTTGACTTGATACCCTTTTCGCTGGACGAAGCTCCCGTTACTGACTGCATTGCAAGGTTCGATAGAACGCATTGAGGCCATCATATAACTTCATGAGACTGCGATAACCACAACAGTACAATGGCTGGAACGGAAGTCCCTGGTGCGCAGGCTGGTGCGGATAAGCCCAATCAGGAGGTGACGAACACAAGCACGAATCCGGTACTCTATCTGGACGGAGCGCAGGATATATCTCCGATTACTTCACCAGAGTCGGCCGAGTCTAGTGAGGAGGGTGAAGGCACGCCGACTGGGAATGAACCCAAGACAACGAAGCGGCGGCTCTTTGGCTTTGGCAAGAAGAGAAAGGATGACAAAGGGAAGAGGAAGGATGTAGCCTCGAACGAGTCAGATGCACCCAGATCTACTCCTGCGAATCTCACTCTCGTCCCCAGTACGCACCCATACATTTCGCAGTCACCACCAAACCGAAATCTACATTCATCGTCATCTCCTAGAGGTGTTTCACCGGCCGGATCTCAAATCTTCGAACGCGACGTCCAAGAAGCTGCCTCGCAAGTTCCGAACTCGCCGGCAATTCCAGCCCATATACAGACCGAAGACCGCATTCCTGCAGTGCTGGACGCCTCGTCGGAGGCCATTACAGACAATGCGCTTGACCCAGACACGGTTGAAATCGTAATGCACTCGTCGCACCAGCCAGCCGCAAAGAATGTAACAGGGATCGGTGGCAGCGAGGCTGCTGGCACGAACTGGTCAGAAGACTTGCTGGCCCACCCTGACAAGGACGACGCTGCATCGAACTACGGTGCGCTGGATAGCGCCGATGTGAGGCGCCTGAGCTTCATCTCCTTTGCAGACGTTGTGCAATCAGAGCAAACCGAACACATGAACAACAGGGACCCCATCCATATTGCAGGCCTTACCACGTTATCGTCTGGGCACCGTTCTCCCTCGCCAATTAGATCGACGGTATCCTCACAGGGGGTGGGAACTTCACCGCCAACCAGCAAGTCAGCATCTATCAAGGGCCTTGACCTATCACCCACCCGCGCCGGGAAGCCGCTGGCGAGTCCTACCTTGAGCTTCCCTTCACCGACAACAGGCTCGGAGCTGACGATTGAATCCATGAGCCAGGCATTGAGGAAGACGGCGAGCGGCGATTTGACTGGGACACGCAGCCAGCCCATGAGCCCTATTGGTAGCATTGAGACGCGGTTCCCATAACTTCTTTTTGGATGACTTTTGAGAGAGACATTGGAGTTTTTGGATATTTATGCTTCGGATGGCGAGCCGTATTTGGAAATGGTAGGACGGTTTGTTGCGTATAGCCTTGACTTTTTTTCAACCCTTGCGGAGATATATACCTGGGTGGGCACTTGATGCGTTTGAGGGACATTTGGAGTCCGGCAAGTTCGTTTCTGGCAAATGAATTATGATGTCTGGCACAACAGCCTTGTGGGGCAGCGGTGACACGCGAAATGGGAATTTGCCCATCTATAATAAAATGCTCTGTGAATTTTCCAGCAAATCGTAAGATTCCAGTTTGCTTATGTCCGGCAGTGGGGCAGCGTATATCGAAATGTTTCAATAATAAGATGCGTCTGATTAGCACAAGGCTGGCTGCTCATTACTCCGCACTCGATCCCACTGTGCGGTTGAAACAATAAGTGGCACGGTTCTCAGTACATTTCGGGTAGTTCTCACGCATAGAACCTCTTCTCTTCAGTTCCATTTGTTAGTAGCTAGTCTATTGATTATAACCCTGAGTAACTAAACGCCTTTAATTGTATTTTAATTGCTATAATCACTGTTGTCATCTATAGCCACTCTTCAGACCCTTGAACGGCATAGGTATTTTTGATAGTGAACCGTGCTGTTTTTTAATTCAACCGTGTACCCACCTAATCCCAGACAGTATGACGATAATGGATATATGCTCGGTGAGCGCGCTTCTTTGCATGTGTAATGTACCTGTGTCCAAAATTGATTCGAGGAGCTTGAAAATATCCAAGATGGTAATTTCATTAGGGTGCGATGCGAAATATTGGAGTATTGGAGTCGGTGTGTCTCAGTTAGTCTCAGTGATGTACATATATCTCGTCCAGACCATACAAGTTAAACCTATACTATGTGTCGTGCCGACGACAGCTCCGCACTTTGTCCCCATTAACCGTTTTAGTCAAGTACGCTACTATTGAACACATCAACGCTGCGATAATACTCTCACGGTTACATGAGAAAACGACGATTTAGCATACAAAGTCATATGCTGGAATCCCTTTAACAGGCCGAATCTCAGGAACCATTGCACGCCAGGAAGCCCGTTCCTGCGCCTTATCTGTTGCGACTGGCCTTTCTTACATATGCATGGTAGCTTCCCCATGATCGCGAGACGTCAAGCACCACCCGCTCATGCTCAGGTATGATGACGAGCTCCTCACAATTGCGACACGATAAGGGAAGACAGAAGGCACTGCTGCCACAGGGCGACTGGTTATAACGGCCGATACACCGTCCTACTCTTGTGGTAAAATTGGGAAAGGGTTCTTGTAAGTTACCCCAGATTACGAATTGACCCCGCGCACCGAGGTGACATTTACTGATCGACCACAGGCACACCGCGCAACCACAGCGCCCACGTTTCCGAGGCCATTGCCATTCCTACAATACCCACCTGGCGCACACTGCTACACCAGTACACATGAACGCCAGCTAGCGCGACCAGCTCCATCCCCCGATCAAGACTGCGCGCGCAGCCGCCGCAGCGCATCCTATATCTGGCCATGGACAAGGCGGCTCAGCATGACGGCCAAGCAAAAGGCAGCGACGTGCCACCGCCTGCGCCGAAACCCGGAGAGAACATACAAGAGCCGGAGGCCGGGACCAAGCCCGTCACCTCGGGGGCGCGGCGCAAAGATGACAGCATCAGGATGGTTACGCCAGAACCGACACATCCACCCGCTGGTGGAACAGGGGCAGGGGCATCTGACGTGGACGTGGCGTCACAAGCGTCCCCGCGCTCGATACGAGGGCTGGAGAAGCCGTGGGAGCGCCGCCGGGGCCTGGTCTTTGAAGATGCGTTTGACACGAGCGAATCAAACGCTCTGCAGAACACATCGAATGAGAGCGACATAGACGATGTGTCGAATCTGCCGCGGCAGCGACCGAGGAACCGGACAATTGATGGGGCACAGCAGAGGCGCCCGTCGGGGCAGCTGCCGATTAGGCGGCATCGGACAGGGTCGAACTACTCGGGATTGGGCAGCTCGGAGGAAAATATACCGAAAGAAGACCCGAAATATGCTTCGCACGCTCCTACCGCATTTCGCTCCGCCCAGTCGCAAAGGGCTGATTCGGTTAAGAAGAAGCCTCCGAAGGCAGGTCGGTTATTCAGACAGTCAAATGCAAGTTCACGGTCAGGTTCTCCGGTTCAATTTCCAGCGTATGTCGATACGCTCCCTGTTCCGATCGCCACTCGCGATGCTATCAAGGTTCTCAAACTCATGAATGGTCTCAATGGGCGCATGAAGGGAGAGGTCGAATATCAGACCTCGGGACATGGCACATGGGCTGGGGGAGTTTGTTACATTGATGATAAGGGCACCTTTCTATTTGAGGGCACTGAGGATGGGCCTAATCACCAGACTATTGTCCCAGACTTGAGGGGGTGCCGTGTGAAACCACCCATAGAAGAAATCGAGGAGAATATCCTTGACGTCAGTATCGCGTCTGGAATGCGGCTGCGGCTGCGCCCACTTGATACCTCGCAGTATGAGTATTGGCTGGCAGCATTATTATCGTGGCAACAGAACCAGGATGGTTCAAGCGCCTCCGGTTCCGAGTCAGGGGAGATGAGATCGATTAGTCGGCGGCCCAGCTTCAGTCAGGCTAAGGACATCAATATCATCAAGGTTGGAAGAGTGTTTTTGTGGGATAAAGGCACGTGTCAGGTAGCTGCAACAGCAGCTGGAGGACAACAGCGCAGCAATCGAGCGTGGCGACAAGTCTCGTGCATATTACAAGATAATGGCGAGTTGAAACTCATGACGGAGAACGACGTCTCGCTTCTGGCCACAATACAATTGTCACAACTATCACGCTGCGGCATTCAGGAGCTGGATAAGACGGTTTTAAACCAAGAATACTGCGTTGCCATTCTCCCTCAATATACGGCGGCGGCGACATCGATATCTATTGTGTCACCAGTATTTATTTCCTTGGAATCCCGGGTTCTCTTCGAAGTGTGGTATGTCCTGCTACGGACGTTTACCGTGCCGGATATGTATGGCTCTCAAATTTCCGCAGATGGTACAGATGATCCAGACTCCCTCGTCATCCCTACGCCAGACGACCTCTTTCGAATCGAAAAGACCCTCTCCATCCGGACGGTTGAGGCCAAGCTTCGACCAACGGGCAAGAAGCCAGACCCGCCCGTGGAATTGCGGCGGGGACATAAAGCTGAGCCCGACCCATCTGTGGGAGACTACTTTGCTGAAGTCGTTCTTGACGGAGAGGTTCGCTCGAGGACGACGACAAAATTTGGGACGTCCAAACCTTTCTGGCGCGAGGAGAGCGAATTTGGCGGCCTGCCCGCTGCGCTCCCGGAGATTTCGATTGCTCTCAAAAGGATGAAGTCGAAACCTCACCCGCACCCTCCTCAGGTTCATGGATCGAAATCTTCCGTTAGCGTTCACACGCCGGAAGTTGTATGGGAGGTCCTATGCGGTATAGTCCACATCCGGATGGATCAATTAGATCGCGGCAAGGATGTGGAGAATTGGTGGCCAGTATTGAATGAGAAGAAGGAAGCAATCGGCGAGATGCTGATACGGGTGCGCCATGACGAGCTCGTTGTGTTACTGTCGAAGGAGTACAAGGCTCTATCTGAACTCTTGCATAAGTTTACCATGGGGTTGACGCTGCAGATGTCCCAATATGTGCCGTCCAAGCTCCGGTTTCTAGCAGAGACATTGCTGGACGTGTTCCAAGTCTCTGGACAGGCTTCACAGTGGCTGGTGTCTTTGGTCGAGGATGAGATTGACGGGATCAGTAAGGAAACGCCGGTCCAGCGCTTAAGGTTCAGTCGACGGATGGGTTCGAACGATTCGTTTGATTCAGTCAGCGACAGAGAGGTACAACTCCGTGACATGAACAAGTCTCTTACAGGCGAAGCCAATCTCCTCTTCCGCGGCAACTCCCTCCTCACCCAAGCATTGGACTTCCACATGCGCCGCCTGGGGAAGGAATACCTTGAGGACCTTCTTGGCGACAAAGTCCGGGAAATCAACACCATGAATCCCGACTGCGAAGTCGACCCCTCCCGCGTCGGCGCCAGCGAAGACCTAACCCGGAACTGGGCCACCCTCAACGCGCTCACCAGCGACATCTGGGCCCACATCGCCGCCTCGCACAACCAATGCCCCCCCGAACTGCGGCAGATTCTAAAATACGTCCGCACCGTCGCTGAAGACCGCTACGGCAACTTCCTCCGCACCGCACCCTACACCTCCGTCTCGGGCTTCCTCTTCCTCCGCTTCTTCTGCCCCTCCCTGCTGAACCCTAAACTCTTCGGTCTCCTCCGCGACCATCCCCACCCGCGCGCCCAGCGCACCTTAACCCTCATCGCCAAATCCCTCCAGGTCCTCGCCAACCTGTCCACTTTTGGTCAGAAGGAAGCCTGGATGGAGCCTATGAATCGCTTCCTCGCACAGAACCGCCAGACCGTTAAGGCATTCATCGATAACATCTGTTCCATCCCCGCGGACCGCTCGCGCATTCCCCCGCCGGCTTCTTACTCCACTCCACTCGCGATCTTAAAACGCCTCCCTATGACCTCGAGAGAGGGGTTTCCCTCCCTTCCTTACCTCATCGACGAGGCGCGCACCTACGCCGCACTCGTCCGCTTCTGGCTCGAAGCCGTAGCGGGGGACACGGCGCGCGTAGCTGAGTTCTCGGGCGACCTCCTCGCCTTCCACAACGAGTGCGTTTCGCTGCAGAAGCGGGCGGACGAGTGTCTCCGCCGCGCCGAAGCAGAGGCTAAAGTTGAAGAACCGCCCGAACTGAAGTGGACGGATATCTTGAGAAGTTTAGAACGCAGTAGTGCCCTGGACCAGAGGACGTTCACGGAGAATGATATCGTGCCCCATGCAAATTACTACTCCACTCCGCGCGAGGCAGCGCGATGGAATCACCGCGATGAGTACCCCGTGGTCCCAGGCTCCGCGGGCTCAGAAACGGGAAGCCGCGAACGTCGCGAGCGGCAGACGTTTTGGGAGTCCACATTCGGGAAGGAGAGCTCGCGCAACCCGCGGCCCTTAGCGTCGGACTTGTTTGGGAGTAGTCTTGATGGTGCGATGGGGATGTCGCCGCCTACCGAACGCGGGTTGGGGAGTCGGGAGGGGAAAAGCGGGAAGGGGTTTTTGAGCGGGGTTAGTGGGGTGCTGAGGAAGAAGGAAAAGGGGGAGAAGGAGAGGGAGAAAGAACGGGTGAAGGCGGAGAAGGAGGAGGAGAGAGAACGGGAGAGGGAGCGGGAGAAGGAGAAGGAACGGGTGAGGGAGCGGGAGAAGAGGGAACGGAATAGGATTACTAGGGAGAAAATTGCGGAGGGAGATAAGGAGAAGGGAAAGGAGAAGGGGAAGGAGAAAGGGAAGGGGGCGGAGTGAGTGTGGGTTGGTGGTGGGTTAGAGCGGTTTATTGAGCATTTTCTCTGTTTATTTTTTGGGGTTCGAGAGGAGCCGTTGGGGATGCGCATGAGACGAACGAAACGATGAAAACACAAAGCAAGCATGCACGCATACACACACTCTGCCGCGAATCGGGCATGATATTGGATAGTTTTTAATTTTGGTCTGCGGAACATGGGATGTCTTTTGTCCTCTCTTTTTGGAGAGAGGGGTTTGGGTCAGGGAGGTGGTGGTGGCACTCGTTTATATTCGTTGTCTATTCATGATGCATGCAAAATTTTGCGGGGGACGGAGGCATAAGGGACCATAGACATAGAGAGGGGGTCTTGTTTTTTTGTCTGCTTTTGGACGGCGGGGGGAAGGGACAGCTAAGTAGTTAAGGCTGGAATATCCATTCATCATCTACTTCATTTCTCGTCCGTGAGGTGTCGTGACTATTCCTTTTTCTCAAATTCCCGCTCTGCGCACGCAAGTTTGGGTTATTCCTGCGCAGGAAAGAGGATTGTAATTGGCGTAGGCAAACGCTCCGTGCCTTCTTAAGATTGCGAGTAATGAATGGCACTTTCATAACGAATCCATGTTATTACATTTGTGGTTTCGTTATCCTACTCCGAATCTCTGTTATGGCCGTCGAAAAAAAAACACCCAATGAGCATTGATTATCCTGAAACGTGATATCCTACCAACTTTTAACGATGACCATAAGAGCCGGGGACAGAAAGCCGTACCTAGCCCATTTGGCTTTTTAGATAGTTTACAGTGCCTTATTATAGAAATACCATAAATATTATCCTGTGTTGCTATCGGTTACGGGACAAGATGTCCAAACACTCCTTGCACGATGCCCATGGAGAGAAGGCCAATTATTCTGCCTCCCGCCGCCCACAAGAGGCATCTCTCTCGCCCTCTCTTACACGCATTTCTGCCCCACCTCCAATGGCAGGTGCAGCTGACACGTTTCGTCGCACATTCGGGGATTCGAAGCCGCCGGACATATCCCGTAAGGTCTCTGCATGCGCGGCGTGCCGGAAACAGAAGGTAAGCAAAAGGCCGAGGAACTCACAGAGGGTACTCGGGGAGGAAAAAATACACGTGACCTAGCACGAACACGAAACCAGATGCTGATTGAAATGATAGATAAAATGTCACATGAGAAATTCTGAGCCTCCGTGTATAAGGTGTAAGAAGCGTGGCTTGCCGTGTACAGTGAATAGGAGTTTACAGATGTTGTTGGAGAGCGATGAGGTGTAAGTTGCTCTTTTACGCCCTCAGTTTTCATTTTTAGGATGCTTCTTTCATTTCTGCCCAAAAGGGATAATAATAAGAACTAATATGGTTGATTAGCTGGAAAGATCGACTTGGCTTGAAGATGCAGAGAATGGAAGCAGCAATGAAGATGCTAGCCGAGAAACTCGCTATGCCGGAGCTTCTCCTATTTGTTGAAGATGAAAATGGAGATCCAATAGATCAAGAAACTGCTGGCGATGACAGAGGAGAAATTAATGCATCAATCAATTTCGCCAGTATTGGGAACGGATCGAGGAATGGGCTAGCTGCTAAATCCCCAGATATCACTCCAGCATCGGTACCAGCTTCTTGCTTGCCGGAAATTACGGAACAATCTTCTACAGGTATCCTTACGGCAGATACTGGGACAGAAATGGACTTAGTTGATCGTGGTATGGTTTCGATTCAAGAAGCTGACGATCTCTTCAACATGTACCACGATCAACTAGACCACTACGTATATCGGATTATTCCAAACCACAGCTCTCTTGCGAGCGTAAGGAAGGGATCACCTCTATTAACAGCTGCGATATGCACTGTCAGTTCGTTGCATCATCGTTCATTGCGCCCGCTGTTTAATTGTTTTTATAAAGAATTCGTCCGTTTGTGTACTATAAATGCGTTCTCAAGAAGGAATACGTTGGATGATATACGAGCTCTTTGCATCGGCGCGTTTTGGCTTGATGAAATATCGTGGATTCTTGTTGGCATAGGTAAGTTTACCGCTATTCCAATACCTGGTTAAGCTTTCTAATGATTTATAGCCGTGCGAATTGCAGCAGAGAAGCAACTACACCGTGCATTCATGCATATTACAGATGATGATCCCACCTACTACCTCCAAGCCCGCCTTTACTATCTTGTATATGTCTGCGACCACCACTTCTCGATCCCCTATGGCCGGACTCCCATGACAGGAGAATATGAAGCTATTCGCGCTACCTCAAGCCTGCTTGGTTACGCAGATGCTACCGAAGACGACGCCAGACTCATTAGTCAAGTAGATTTATGGTCGACTGCCAGCCACATCTTCTCGATCTTTGGCACTAACATCTCTCTACCTATTCCAACCAACACGATAGGTCAGCTCCGGCGATTCAATATCACTCTTGATACCTGGCGTGCGGATTGGAATGAGAGATTTGTGCATAACAATCATGTGGGGAACTATCCGCGTAAAGGCGTAGGACTCCATTACCATTTCTTAAAATTATATCTTTGCTCGCATGCTTTCCGCGGTGTACTGAAAGCACCCAACGCACTCCAAGCACTATCTCCGGAGCTTAGGGAGATTGCCGAAATGGCTGTTGCATCGGCAACGTATATTCTGCGGACAGTCAATGCTGACGTGGAGTGGCAGGGCTACTTAAACGGGCTGCCACTGTATTTCGACACAATGATCGCCTTCGCAGCCGTGTTTCTTATCAAGACGGCAACTGAGTACAACGGTGCTTTAAAGGTTGATACTGCGGAGCTGCTAGCTTTGGTAGAGGAAAATATGCTTGTTTTACAAGAAGTCGGTAGAGGAATGTCGGGAAACCATCTTTTAACAAGGATCGGCGAGGCTATCAAATTATTGATTAAACGCTGTAAAACGGCTGGAGAACCGTCTCTGGGCGAGGACAGAGCACCTGATGGCGGAGCAGGTGATACTGCGGTGCAAGCGCTCTATATGCAGGATTGTGCAATGGCCGATGAGTTTGACTGGGTAAATGGCACATTTGCTGGTTCAGCACTGCAGGGTTATGATCTATTATCACCACACAACATGCCCTCTGGATTCGAAAACTGGACATTTGGGGTTGAAGACCAAGGAGGTGAAGTTCCCAGATAGAAATAACCATATTTTATAAGTCTCAATGACCTTGATAAATAAAAGTCATTTAAAGTAAGTTAGGATTTATATTACTATAAAGTGATTCATTATCACCAATTACTCTGCAGTTAAGCCCAGTGAAGTCCATAAATCCCCTTTCCTCTGCGGCCAATTGCCGTTACAACTCTTCTTCTTCCTCCCCTCCTCTACGCTTAGCATCAAAGCCAATGGTTATTTAGAATAACTCCCTTGGTAGCTAGCTTTCCAGGTTGCGCCTTTGGAATTCAAGTAATTCTCTTTTCCGTGCCCGTTCCGCTCTCCGCGCATCGATGCCACCACGGAGTTTTAGCTTGTACTCAATGTTCAACTCAACATACGCTTTCTCTCTCTTCTTCGATTTTTTTTTTTTTTTTTTTTACTATTTTCTCGTAAATATTCTTCCATACTTGCTCAACCGTAACAGCTCTACCTTTTTAGATAGATTTCCTACTTTTAACTTTCCGTTGTCTTTCTCAGTCATTATAGCGGTGATCTGTGTAACCTCTGGGTGAACTAACTTACTTTCCGTTAACTGTATTTGAATCTCTACATAAGAAGATTTTCACTTTTGCCGAGATGGTGAATTAAGGATCTCTTCAAATCTTTAACTCTAACTTAAAAGATCTTGACTTTCTTAGATTGCTTGTCTTGTTGTTTTTAAAAGCATTGGGTTTTCGTATAAAGCTGCTTTCTTTTTATTCTTTGATAGCCAAATACTAGAGTCTATAAACCCTTTCATACAATTTCCCTTTGTAAAAGTTTGCGTTCGAATTATACGTAAGTCTCGCAAAAATGAAATAACATTACAGTCTCATGTGTATAAAATCTTAAATATCAATAACAATTTTGCAGAGTCCTTCGTGTGTTTCCCTCGATTCATTAATTGTCTTTATCTTTCCAAATAACCCCGAAACACACCCAACACTTATACTGTAACCTCAATCTCCTGAGCGACAGCATCTTGTTTTGAGAATGGTGCTGCAAAGCCATATCTCTTCCAGCCCACCTCATAACCCTCCCCGGCAACGCGCTCTGCGAGAAGTTAGCATCCCGGACTCATGATGTCGAAAGTTGAAGCGAAGATATGACTAACCATGATCCGGAGGGAAAACAACACGTCTGTCAATGTAGTACTTTTCTCTGAGATCTGGTCCATCGGTTGCAGAGTGATATGTTGCGTAGACCATAGTGCGGGACTCTGGGGTCTGGTTTGCGAAAGACCGATGAGCGAGGTGGGAGCCGAAGAAAACGATATCGCCTTTACGGATATATCAGTAAGACAAGTTAGGATCGGAAGGCGGACAACGTCTACGTACCTGATTCAAGTGGTACAAGTACCCACTCGTGACTGTTTTCCCAGTCTGGATGTATTCTGCCAGCGTGGAGGAAATCAACCTTCATGCGGTGCGATCCTGGCACGACCTGTAAACATCCGTTTTCTGGCGTTGCGGCGTTGACAGCGAGATTCGCCGTTGTATGCTCGATTTCTCCGATGTGGTCATAGGCTGGGGCATCGAGGTGGGCAAGGAATCCATTGCCGAAGCCGCTCTTGTAGTTGATCTTATCCTTGAAAAGAAGCATTTCCTAGGGTTGGAGTTAGCAAATTAAAATCTGGTTACTCTTGTGTGCAGAAGTTATGACTTACGCCTCCAGTAAGCTGCGCAATAACACCCCTCAAATCCTCTCCACAGAGTAATGCCTTGAACTTAGGATGATAATCCACAAAGTTCTCTGTGCGCATAAGTTGTCTCTCACCATTTTCGTTTATCTCGTCATATGGCATCCATTTGCCTTTCTCTCGTGGCCAGCTTTGCACCTTTTTTGACCAAGCTTGGAGCTCTTCTCCAGTCACAAGATTGTGTTCTCCGGCGCGGATGATCAGATAGCCATCCCTATTGTACCGAGCCACCTGCTCTGGGGAGACAGCGTATTTGGCCATTGCAAAAATAGTGGTGACTGATCAACGGTAGGAAAGGACAGGTAGATTAAAACTGGATAAGTGAAAGAAGAGTTTTGAAGAACTGATGTAGAAAAGAAAAGAGATATCACAGGCCAAACCTTGTCTCTTTGTATAATTGCTTGAACACCTTGAAGGTTGTCCACATAGCACGTGTATCTCGGACTTCTTTCCGAACAAACATGCGGCTACAACTAGTCAATGGTATTGCGGGGAAAGGGAACCTTATATTGTCTCCACCATTATCAAACGTCGATCTCAGACGTTCTGTTGGGAAAGGCACGTGTATTTTTAAGCCTTGATCCTTGTTGTAAACAGGCCCCCGCGACCCCCGTAGCTCCAGCTGGGCTCCCTACAACAACTACATTAATAGCTGGGTCGCTAATACACGTGGCGTATTGACTTGTGGATGGACGATGTTCGTGTTGACGCTGATGATGCGATAGAGCTAAATCTCGGTGGGAAGTCCGACGTGGACTAAACCACCAACAAACGCTAATCGAATGTTCCTTAGGTAGATAGAAGAAGGCTACGTATCTAATAACAATAAAACAAACACTTCTGCGACTTTCCTTCTCCCACATTTCGCTTTGGGTATACTCACTTTCATCATTTTGTCACTCAATCATTGCAAATATGCCAGTCGCAGCCCCAACGCCGGTCGAAGCTCGCGCTAACGAGGTTATCACAACTCTTTTCACATTTATTGAAGATCAAGAAAAGACCGAATACCTAGGCGAAAGAGTGTCGCAACTGCAGCACTCGCTCCAGGCCGCACATCTGGCCCGCCAGTCCAGTGCCGATAATGAAACAATTCTCGGAGCTTTACTACACGACGTTGGCCGATTTATTCCCACCCTTCACTCCCAGATGCCAAAAATGATCGCCCCAGATGGTGAATATGTCGGGCGCGCAAGCCATGAGATTTTTGGGGAGAGATATCTAAGGCAATTGGGTTTCAGTGATAAGATTTGCCAGTTAGTAGGCGCTCATGTGATGGCTAAGAGATATCTCACTGCTGTTAAAGAGGGGTATTATGAGAGCCTTAGTGAGACGAGTAAAAAGACTCTTAAGTTCCAGGTAAGTTTATTTATTTACCCTTCTTCTCGTTGAAGAAGCACTAAGTTGTACAGGGTGGAGTTTTCGACGACGCACAAGTTGCTGAAGCACGGAAAGATCCTCTGTTGGAAGAGAAATTGGCTGTGCGAGTTTGGGACGACCTGGCGAAGGATCCAGATATGATAGTCGAACCAATCTCATTTTACAAGGACATGGCTGTACAGTCATTAATCAGTAGTCTACAAAGCCCCGTGGCATAGGGTTGTAAAGTCAAAAACATTTAAATCAATAATTTTTATAAGTTCTTGAAACAATTGCCACCAACGGTTGTAATCAGCCGTTCTTGGCAGACTTCTGTCAACGGTCCCACACCGACACTCTGGTGCAATGTGAAAACGGGCAAGCCGTCGTAATCGAGGAACAGGCTGCCAAACGTCCTGCCAGACAGCCATCCAAAATGTTCGTATATTCTGAGTCATAGGTTGAAGCTCCACTCACTAGTTTCATGGTAATAGAATAGAACTTTAGTCAGGAGGGGGGTAGCAAGTGGTTCGGAAAACCACTTATCCTGGTAGATACCGCAAGCGCTGGCTAAATGTATATATATATGTGTATGAGCTTCACTGCACTGCTGCAGACAAAATGGCTTCTCGTAAGTTGGAAATTATTATCGATAGTATAAATGCTGATTGTGTTTTAGAGATCCCATCATATGTAACTGTTCACTCGAGAACATATGCTCTTCCAAAACAGCCAACCGTGGCCATATGCGTCGATGGCTTCGATCCAGAATACCTAGTGCAAGGTATCGCTGATGGTATCCTTCCAAATCTGGCCCATTTCATTGACCACGGATTCCACACCACTGCAAAAAGTTGCATGCCTTCATTCACCAATCCCAACAATGTCTCTATTATCACTGGCGTTCCGCCCTCTATCCACGGCATAGCTGGAAATTTTTACCTTGACCTAGTCACTCACGAAGAGAAGATGATAACCGATGCAACTCTCCTTCGTGGCCCCACAATCCTCCAACAGATGTCAAAGCGCGGCGTCAGGGTGGCAGCAATCTCGGCGAAAGACAAGCTCCGCCGCATCCTATCGCACGGTCTGGAGAACGCAATCTGTTTCTCTGCCGAATTCGCCAGCGAAGCCACTATCGAGACCAATGGCATCACTGGTGTTGAAGAATGGATCGGCAGAAAAGCACCACTGCAATATTCTGGCGATCTGTCACTGTACGTCCTAGATGCAGGTATCAAACTCATCGAAGAAGACCGTACCGATTTTCTGTACCTCACGCTGTCGGATTTCATCCAGCACAAACACGCACCTGGTGATAAGGATGCGAACGAGTTCATGGCTGCCCTTGACCAGCGCATTGGTAGGCTTGTACAGCTCGGCGCCATTGTTGCTGTCACCGGAGACCACGGCATGAGCGACAAGAGCCTCGACGATGGGACACCGAACGTATTATACCTTCAAGAGCGCCTGGAAGAGAAATTTGGCCGAGGCAGCGCACGGGTAATTTGTCCTATCACGGACCCTTTCGTACGACATCACGGCGCACTTGGCTCATTTGTGCGGGTGTACGCCAAATCTGCCTCTGATGTGTCTTCAATGCTGTCCTTTATCAAGTCCCTTTCTGGAGTGGCTCTTGCGCTTTTGGCGGCAGAGGCTGCCGAATCTTTAGAGTTACCACTTGATCGCGAAGGAGATATTGTAGTGGTGGCAGTGAAGAACGCCGTCATTGGATCGAAAAAAGAAGAGCATGACCTATCGAATCTGGAAGAACACAGATTGCGCTCCCATGGTGGTTTATCAGAGCAAGATGTGCCAATATTGATGTCTATACCATTAGGCGGACAGCTAGCTGAAGGAAAAGCAACATGGAGAAATTTTGATATCTTTGATTTGGTTCTTAATTCGCAGACCTAATTAGCCTACTGCCCAGGGATATTTTCTTATAGAGCAATGAACAATTGATAAAGGTCCCTTTTGCATGCTGCACTTTTGGTACACTTCCGATTACTATGATAGATCTGTCTAGCAGTAACTCTGGCATAAGCAGCAGCTGAGACTGTAGCGGTTGGGCGTGCACTTTTTGCAGTTCGTTTTGTAGTTTGGAGTTCCCCGTGGTTTGTCCTCCTTGGCCCCCTTAATCGGCAATGGGGAACGGCGCGTGCACGGGCCCGTCACCTTAAAATCCCACGCTGCGAAATGATTGGAGCTGGTGCAATTTTGGCATTGCCAGGAACACTATTCTGGGTTATGGCTGCATTAGCCTTACATTGGTTTCTCTTGGTAATGTCTCAATCAACCCCCCATCGCACTTCCCTCCGGCCCCTCGCGAACTGCACCGAGAATGCGCAACGACATCTTGCCCAATAATTACTAATACGTCTCCCTTACGACGTTGTATACACGTGGCGTCCCTGGCCCGCAGGACGCCCTGAATCCATGGTATATACACGTGCGAACATCGATCGCAATGTTAGGCACCAGTTGCTTAGCTTGGTAAGAAGTATAATGTCGTTGAACGTCGGGCTTCACGCCGACTCAGAGGCACATAGCTGCCATCAATTATCGTGAGTATGTATTAAAGGGATTGATGATGGAGGCCGTTTTGCGATGAAGTAGGAAAACAGGATCGACAAGCTGCTCCTGAAAACTGCCTTCCTATCAATAATTTCACCATGAGTGCTCACCTCGAGACGGCGCCGCTGGCGACTAAGGCCCGTACATCATGGCTGCAGAACATCAAGTTCTTTGCCCTAGCTGGAACTGGTTTCTTTTCTGATGGTTATCTGAATATCACTATGGGTCTAGGTGAGTTAGGATGGTAAACACTCCAAAACTATGTTAACAGTATTGTAGTTGTTCCCATGATTGGTCTTACTTATTTCAAAGACTCTGGCTCTGTTATCAAGTCTCCCCAAAGTGATGCCATGAAGGGTGCTTTATCTCTCGGCATGGTATTTGGCCAAGTCGGCTGTGGTATCCTTGGTGATGCCATTGGAAGACATAAGATCTATGGCAAGGAGCTTATTTTGACTATCTTTGGAACGCTCATGGTTATTGTTGCCCCGCCATCTATGACCCACGAGGGTATCGTGGTCTGGGTTTGTGTTTGGCGTGCTTTTACTGGAATTGGTGTTGGCGCAGGTTCGTTGTGTGAAATTCTCAAGAGACAGCATTCACTAATATGGCATTAGACTATCCAATGTCAGCAACTTTATCATCGGAGAACAAACCAATCAAATCCAGGGCAGTGCTCATTTCTGGTGTATTCTCTAATTATGGTCTTGGAAGTTTCTCTGCTTCGATAGTCTACCTCGTTTTGGTTGTCGCTTTCAAATCTGCTATCGAAAACAACATTAATCGCGTCCAGTGGGTGTGGAGATTGCTCTTGGGAATTGGTATTATTCCAGCAGCAGCAACTCTTTACGGTCGTCTACGCATGAAGGAAACTGTTCCATATCAAAAGTGTATGTATATATTTATTTCAATGCAAGGATCATTAGGCTGACACAATCTAGATGTCGAAACGCGAGACGGCCGTGGCGAAACAGTCGGAAAAGATCTCTACAATCAGTGGGTGGATTTCAAGGAATATTTCTCTGTTCCATTGCATGCGAGAACGCTCTTCGCTACATGTTGCACCTGGTTTCTCTTGTGAGTTCATTTCCAAATGTACCAGTGAACGAACTAATAGTCAAAAGTGACATCGCATTTTACGGAATCAATCTCAACCAGTCTCTCATCCTAAGTAGCATCGGTTACGGCGCGGGCAAGACGCACTGGCAAACACTTTATAATACAGCTATTGGAAACATTATTGTTGCGGCCGCTGTATGTATCTTCCTATTACAAACGAATACCTCCAGTTTAAGTAATTAACATGAAGTCTAGGGTTTCCTCCCTGGTTATTACGCTGCAATTCCACTCCTTGATATACTCGGTCGTGTTCGTCAACAGTGGATTGGTTGTTGCCTTGTCGCCACTCTTTACGCCATTTGGGCCGGTGTGTCAAACATCACCAGTACTGGCGGTCTAATTGCACTTTTCACATTATCTCAGGTAGGTTTTCAAGCTCATGGTACAATCCAGACCGCCACATCTATCCCTTCATATTACTTGGCATTCTTCT
The DNA here is from genome assembly GCA_001662575.1 of Pseudogymnoascus sp. 23342-1-I1. Classification (NCBI taxonomy): domain Eukaryota; kingdom Fungi; phylum Ascomycota; class Leotiomycetes; order Thelebolales; family Thelebolaceae; genus Pseudogymnoascus; species Pseudogymnoascus sp. 23342-1-I1. The sequence goes on from KV455090.1 coordinate 34,883, forward strand.
GCTAACACTTGGATCTCAGTTCTTCCTCAACGCTGGCCCAGCAACCACGACGTTTATCATTCCCGTCGAGGTCTTCCCAACTCGAGTCCGTGCAACCGCCCACGGTATATCAGCTGCAATCGGCAAATGTGGAGCCATACTCACAACCTTTGCCTTCGGCACAATTTCCGCAAAGATTGGACTACAAGGGGTCTTGGGATTGTTCAGTGGCATCTTGTTCCTCACTGCTTTGCTCACTCTCTGGATTCCTGAGTCTAAGGGCAAGACTCTAGAGCAGATTGAGAACGGTGATATCTACGGCGGCAACGAATGGGTAGGCTGGAGCACTAAGGACGCGAAGGACATTGTAGTTTTGGAGACGAGCGAGAAGAGCACGGCGGCCAATTCCTTTTATAGTGCTGAAAACAAAAGCAGTGTTAAGATGAAAGTTGTACAAAGCGAGGATAAGAGATAATCAACGTGGGTAGATATAGAGGCTGGGTTATAAGACATACGTTTTGGTACTTACATTTTGGAAAGGGGCACTGACAGGCTAGCACGATTGTAAACCTTATAGTGATATGTTGTAAAGAGAAGCTGCTAGGCTGATGATGTCTTTGATAGCTATTTTGAGGCTTGCTGCTATAGTCATTTTAAGGTCTACCCACCCACTAAGGTGTTATTAGCTCGTCACACACCAGAGCCGCATGAGAAGGAGTGGAAATAAATTCCCGTTCCAAATCGCAAGCTGGATAAAGCACTTATCCCACAACTCTAAAAATAACTAATAATAGCTATAGGGAGAAGGCATAGCTTGGTCCGGATGATCAAGCGGGGCGATACCTACAGCTTCTTCTCTTACTCGGATGGCTTCTCTGAGATCTGTCGCCTAGATAAGTCCCGAGGTTGTTCAGCCTTCCAGCCTGGTGCGAACTCAGGCCTGACGAACCCTGGCATCAGTCTATAAAACGTCTATTTTACGGCGCCGCGCTCTCTCAGCAACTTTTCCACGGCATTATAATTGGCCATATTACCTGCCGAAAGCCCACCTAGCGCCAACGCCAGCACCGAACGACCACAATTATCTCGCGCGTTGACATCCACATCATCTCGCTCCAGCAGCAACTCAACCGCACCACGCCGACTAGACCACACCGCAATAGCCAGCGCTGTCTCTCCCCTCACGCTTCGCGCATGCACATCCACCTTCTCGCACTCCATAAGCACCTTCATCACCCCAACGTGGTTACCAGACGCTGCATGCAGCAGCGGCGTGAAGCCTGCATGATCGCCCAAATTTACATCTACCCTCTCATACGACAGCAGCGTCGTTACCACCTCAACCAGTCCCGTACTCGCCGCTACACCAAGCGCCGACATCCCGCGGTGCTCGCGCGCATTCACAACCACATCATTGCGGTCTAAGAGCATCTTCATCGCCACAATCTGGGACCTCGCCGCCGCCCAATGCAGCGGCGTCCACCCACGCATATCGCGCTGATTAACAGCAAGTGGCCCCAACCGCTTCAGAACCATCCCCATGACCTTGAGGTCCCCCCTCGACGCCGGGCCCGCCAGCGGGCTCATGATCCCCGGCCCCTCCCAGACGGGATTCAAGTCATCGCGGCCCACGAGCAGCTCCACGACATCGATGCTCCCCTTTTCCGCGGCGGTGGCGAGCAGCTTGTCCCCGGCTGCGCCGAGGCCGGTGGGGGTTGCGTCGGCGTGCGCGAGGAGCTGCGCTGTGATGGCGGCGCGGTTGTGCGTCGCGGCTAGGAGGAGGGGGGTGGTTAGGTCGAGGCTGGTGGGGGGGTCGGCGGCGGCGGCGTGGGCGAGTAGCGCGGAGACGATGGTGGCGTGGTTATTGGTGACAGCGAGGGGGAGGGGCCAGCGGTTGAAGCTGTCGGGGCAATTGGGGACAATGGAGGGGTGCGTGAGAAGGACCTGGACTGCGGCAAGGTGGCCACGGTGGGTGGCTTCGGTGAGAGGCGTGGTTAAGGAGCCATATGGATGGGGGCAGTCTATGGACGAGTCGTCTTTCGACGCGTCTGCATCTTTGTTGTCAAGGGAATGGGGGCAGTCTATGAACGAGTCGTCTTTCGAAGCGTCCGCATCTTTGTCGTCAAGGGAATGGGGGCAGTCTATGGACGAGTCGTCTTTCGACCCATCCGAATCTTTCTCGTCAATGGAATGATAGTAGTTTGGGTCCGTGCTAGGGTTGGTGAGAAGGGCGGCTAGTAAACCGAGTAAATCCTTCTCCCCCTCTTGTCCGGCGAGGTAGTGCAGAACTGAACCATCATTTCGATCCGCGCCGTGGATTTGTCTGTGAGAGAGGGTGGGGGAGGAGGCTAGGTGGGGGAAGGCGCGGAGGAAGGATAGGACGTTGTGGAGGCCCGCGACGTGGCCTAGGATGAGGAGGATGATTTTAGGGGGGAGATCGGGAAATGTTGCTAGTTTGCTCATGGTTTCGAGCCCAGATCCGGTATTTGTTTTGCAAGTCGGGCTATGGTGGGTTAACTAAACCGATTTATTTCGTTGAGCTAGAACCACTTATAATTATAATACACAACACATGACTAATCAGCACGTGATCCCTTTAGAAGGATGCTGTAAAGAGTGGTTTCAGCATATTCACAGAGTACAGTGAGATAATACCCCTTTATTTAATTCCTACTCCTCCCACTGCCTCATATCTACATCCACAACCCGCAGCCTAATACCACAACGCACCCCCATGCACCGCACCCATCCCATCCGATCCCACCCCATGAACAATCTTTCACCCACGCACCCACCCACCTATGCATTCATACAACTCCTCCCCCATAGCAAAACCCAAACAGAACCACCCAATCTACTAAACAGAATGACGCCTGATGATGTGTTCTGTATTCCGCATGATGTGTGTTCTGTGTCCCACATATATGGTCTAATAACCCTCCCGCCAAATGCAGTAGTGGTGTACAATCTAGATGATCCGATCCGTGTCCGTCTGGTCGTGTATATGTATACCCATATAGCACGGTGGGGGTGGGGACAGATACATAGACAGCTCCATCTCCCGCTCTGAGAGGGGAGGGGAGGGGTAGCAAGCTCAAAGTGAGAGATGAGCGATAGGCAGGGCAGCAACAACAGCCCGTCCGTTCGAGGCTACGCGGGCCCCGAAGATGCAACATCCGCTCAAAGAACCGGCGGATGATAGGTGCGTATATAAGTAAGTATCCAAGATCCACCGCGTCCGACTAGAGCGGCGAGGCGAGTTTCGGACGAGGTTGGACAGCGGGGGAGCAGGACGGGAATAGGGCAGAAGGCGCAGAGTGGAACCGCTGCTCATAGACCGTGCTCAGTCATCTTGTGGTACGTTTCGTAGGGCGTGCAGGTCCCCAGGGCGCGACGCATGTGGACGTTGCAGATCTGCATCCCATAGACGTAACTGGCGTTTACCCATCCGAAGCTATGTTTGTCAGCATAACTATCCTTAATTGTGCGCCGCAAGAGTGAGGAAGGGAAGATGACGCTTGACGCGAAAAAGAAAGAAAATATCACAAAACTCACCCCTCCTTAGCAACCCCCTTGAAATCTAATCCCTGATTCCCATACTCGGCATCGACCCTATGCGGATCCACGGGGCGCGTAACATCATACTTCTCCACCACCACGCCATTGTAATCCACAAACGCCTTCGTAATCATATACAACCACTTATACGCCAGTCGCTCCGCCACGTCCTGGTGTCCGTACCTCTGCAGACCCGTCCACGCCAGCATCTGCTGCGGTGCCCAGCCGTACGGGTAATCCCACTGCCGATTCGGTCTCTCGATGCCGATTTCGCCGCGGCTATGGCGGGTACCCGAGAGTAAGCCTCCAGCGGCCTCGAGGATGGGGATCGCCTGCGCGACCATCTGCTCGCCCTGCTTCGGGGTCGCGAGGCCGGCCCACATGGCCCAGAAGGTGGTCGCGGACTCGTAGGTCTGCTGTTGCTGGGAGACGGTGTTGTAGTCGAAGAACATGCCCTTCTCCTCGTTCCAGAGATACTTGTTGATCGCCTTCTTACGGGCGCGGGAGGCGCGGTCCCACAGCGCTGACGTCTCGAGTTGGCCCGCTACCATGTTGCCCGTGCAGAACTCGGCGGGGACGGCGAGCTTGTCGTCGAAGTGGACGCGGATGATGCGCGCGATGTCGACTTCATATTTGTATAACAAAGAGTTTAGGTCGATGGTCGCGAGGTCGGCGCACGTGCGCTCGAGTCGGTAGGAGGTGTCGTGCCCGGACTCGCGGACGGCGCGGTCGTGCAGGAAGTAGTCGTCGAGCTCCGGCTCGAGGATGGTGCGGTTGTTGAAGGCCTCGACGAAGGCCTTGAAGGAGAGGTTGTGCTTCTTGGCGTACGGCTCGAGGATGTGGATGAAGTGCGAGGCTTCGGTTTCAGGGGGGACACCCAGGCCTTCGGGTCGGTAGCGCGAGAGGCCTGTGATGGAGTCATGGCGCGGCTCGGCGGTCCAGACGCTGCGGTATTCTTTGATGGCGGCGAGGGTGGCGAGGCGCAAGAACTCGCGCGCGCCTTTTTCGTGCTGGATCTTGTCGTAGACGCGGGAGGCCATGTCGGTGAGAAAGGGCGGCTGGGAGCGGCACAGATAGTAGGAGCGGTTCGCGTTGAGGATCTTGCCGTAGTGCTTGATGCAGAAGCAGAAGTTGATGACCATTGCTTTGGCGAGATCGACGCGGCCGTTGACAATGAGTCCGAGGGACTCCATGTAGCTATCCCATCCGTACAGCTCGTTGAAGCGGCCTCCGGGGACGACGAATGGCACGCCTCTCAGCGTCATCTTCTGGGTGCTCGGGTCGCGGAACTCCTCCATTGCGAGAGCGAGCAGCCCTGGCTTTGAGTTCATATCGCGGACACTCTCCGGGGTGATCTTCTCCGGCAGCCACTGAACATCCAACCGGACTTCCGGCCTGTCCTTGGCCACCTGGGTGTAGTACTCAAACTGCTCAGGTGCGCCTCTCGGGATATAGATTCTGGGTCTCGGGTCATCTGTCCAGTCCTTGGGGTCTCTGCCCGCAATCTCAATCACATGCCCATCAATACGCCGGGTCAATCTGTCCCAGAAGGTATCCTTAATGAGACGTGAAAGACGGTTCACTGGGTTCTCATTCAGCCTCGACTCGTCCAGCACGATCATATGACGACCAGCCTCCTTGGCCAGTGACAGCTCCTGGAGGAGATTCGAGAGCATGTATGTGCCACGGATATCATGGCGGCGAAATCCATTGGAAGTGACGGTGCCGAGGGAGATGACCTGGAAATAATGTTAACCTCCGCAGTCGGAGCTGGTATACGGGGGTTGGAGCTACCTTCGGGCCATTGTCCTCGATGGTGATTTGGAAGTTGTTGTCGGTGTCTTCTTGCTTCTGTAGGTTCTCGAGTGTGCTGTCGACGTTGATCAGGAACTTGAGTTGTCCGAGGGTGCTCTCATCTGTTGTTGGTGAGCAGGTGGTGAGGGTGGCGGTAGGGAGGCAACTTACCATGGCTACCACGACGAGCTGGCAGTTCGGACAGGGTGTCCTCGCGGACTCGTGAAGCAGCGTAGTTCTGGACCTCTCGTCAGCTAATATCCCGATCACACAGCTTATCGCGCAATACATACGGTGGAAAAGGTCGACTGTCTCCGGGGGTTCTGGTGAGCGGTGTTCTTCAGACCGTAGTAGGTGTCGGCTGGGGCGAATTGGTCGATCTCGATTGAAACGCGCCTGGGCTGGTTTGGCGTACCATTACCGTTTGACTCGTTTGGTTTATTCCCATCTGTCGTGCTCATCGTGAGGGGGTTGGTTTTGGGAGGACTGTGGCGACGCCGTGGTCGCTCGTTCGTTGTTGATGTTGGTGTGGTCTTGGGTGTCGAAGACGTCACAGGCAGACCAGCGGGCGGAACGTCAATTAAGCAACGGGTGTAAGAGATACTCTGCTCTGTGATGTTTGATATAAGGTGCAAAAGAGAGTGGCGTGGAGTAGAAGAGTTTATCTGGGGTGTTGGGAATAATTGTAGGAGGAGGAGAAGGAAGAAGGAAGTTTGGAGTAGGTAAGGTATTGTATGGGCTGGGCTGATTTTATTATTTTCGGAGGTGTGAGTGACAAGCTGGTGGTGGTGGTGATTATGGTGGGAGACAGATAAAAGAAGGGTCTACGGTCACAGTACATCATGCGTAGTACAAAGGGTACATCTAATCGTGCATGAGCAATGCGTATTAAGTTGTACCCGGTTGTACTGGTACAGTTTATCCTCGAACGGCGAGTACTCTTGCATAGCATAGTTGTATGGTTGTAGTACTATTAGAATAGAGTCCAGTGACACTGTGATAGTTACCCCCTAAGTCCGTCTGCGGCCATAATATCCTCTTTCCCTTTCTCTCTCTCACCGTTCAATCGTCATACTGTGGGTAATCATACTAATCATGCGGGTATGGAGAGCAATGTACCCCCATACTATGATGTAGCACTAGAGTACAAGCGGTGTAGTGGGTGTGGTGCTAGAGTGTTAGAGTGTTAGATCTCCACTAGGGGGGGTCCCTAAGGACAACTCTTACCCTAAGAAGACTAACTCTCACTCTACTAAGAAGTACTAACCCTAACTAGCTCTACTAACTCTACTAACTCTACTACTAAGAAGACCGACGGCGGCTTGTCAGTGGTATAAAGTGGTAATTAAGTGGTGAGTTTGTGGCAATAAGGCGGTGAAGTCACTCGTCGTACAGTGCAGGTATGGAGGTACAAGCACTCTCTAAACAATACTAGATGGATCTACTCTAAGAGCACCGATGCGGTCTGAATGGATGGCACTGAACACCGCCGAGCCGTGGTGATCACTTTGCCATCTTGGCGGCTGAGTGTAGCAGCCATTAGTGGAGGCTATTAGCTGTTATTAGCTGTTACTCAGACATCCAGAGCAATAAAAACTCTTAGGAAATCGAGTGGCGTTGCTAACGGCCAGTCTCACTTTAAGACACCCGATGTGGTATGATGTTGCATTGACGAGTAGGAGTATTTCAGTGTGTATGCACGTACGAAAAAAGAATGCTTCGTGACTTGCAGCTCACGATAAGCTGCACGCCTGCACCCTAGGGATTAGTCAGCTTAGCATTCCTACTCCTCCTACGCTTCCTTCGTGGTACAGTAAGGATATAGTATGATAATAATAACAACCCTAATACTAACTAACAGTAAATGCAGCTATAGCATCTTCTAAGCACCCACTCAGCCTCACCATCAGCCTCTGTCAATTTTACCATCTTACCATCCTACTTTATTACAAGACACACATGCACCATCCTTCCTCCCCCATCCCTGCCTCCCTTCCCTGCTCTATCCCCGGCCACTTTCCCTGACTCTCCCTGCCACTGCCTACGACTCCCTGCCTCCTTACATGTACCCTTCCCGCCTCCATGGATCGGATCACAAAATGGTGGCGTGGGGGTTGCTCAAAACACGTCGCGTGCCCAGATGAAACTCTACGTAGGAGTGGGGGACAGGGGAATTCATTTGTCCAGCGCTTGACTCAATCCTAAACTAACCTCCCTCTTCAGATGCTAGACAGCGCTGTAGACTGCACTACTGTCCGTCTGTCCGTACCAAATACCCGGCTAGATAAGCCCAGGGAATAAGGAAATATAAGTGCACAAAGATGAACATATTCTTTTATACTTGGAAATTAATCATATCAACAGCCGCCTGCTCCTCCTCTCCTACTAATACATTACTGTCCGAAAGACTGTGGATCCTAGGCCATGCACCACGCGGTTACCTCCACGGAGTAGGCAGAGGGCAGACCACCCCGCCATGCCAAGCCCCCGTATCAGGTACCCTGCCGGATATTGATTGATCCATCCCCCGCCGCCTCCGTCCGTGTAACAACCAGCCCCCCACCACAACCCATCCCGACAAGACCAGACCAGACCACAGACCTCGGGCAAAACCCCCCCAATGGACCCATCCCATCCTCCACTCTCCCACCTTGCCGCCGGCGACTCACTCTGTCTGATCTTCCCGTAGGGGCCCCGCAACTCCTCAAGGCCTAGACCGCGGCGGTCCACCGACACGCCGCCCCCGACCCCGCCATGGCCGTCTTCGTCGATCTGGACGATGACGCCGACGCGTCGAACGATGCGGATGCGCGGTATGCTACTGAGTGCCAGGCGCGCGCTGCGTTTGAGACGGGTGGGCTGGGGGGATTGTCTATCGCTAGTGAGCGGACTGGGGAGGGGGTCGTGAATGCGAATCGGAATTCTGTTACGGAGGTTTTTGCGTGTTACCCGTATGTCCCGCTCTCCTTCAGACTCCTACATCCCTACTACAGCAGACAGCGGATAGAGGATAGTGCTAATTCCTCCTAAAGAGCATCAACACTTATAACCTCCCACATCGACCTTAACACCCTCGACAGCCTGGCCCGCACCTGCCGCCAGATCCGCGAGAACCTGCTCCAGTTTCGGTCTCAGCTGATCAGTCGGACGCTGAGGTGTAGCAATGATGCCGTGGCGTTGAGTAAGGATCACACACTGCGGTATAGGGCGCGGGCATCGAATTGGTATTTCGTGGAGGAGGATGGTGTGGATAGGGAGGGGAAGGTGGGGGAGTGTGCGAGGGATTTGGTGGCGGGGTGTAGGAGGTGCGGGGAGGTTGTTTGTAGGGTATGTTTTTTAAACTTTTCCATTTCCTCCCTTCTTCCAAAACCTAAGAAACCCAGCATCAACCTGCTGGGAGTTGAATTGAGCCTAACTGAGACAGAACTGCGCAATGAAACCCCCCGCCCCCATCCTCCTCAACCACCGCCACCGCCGCCTCTGTCCAACCTGCCTCTCCCTCCCCCTCCCCGCCCTCGTCACTCCCCCCATCACCACCCCCAGCCCACTCACCTCTGACACCCTCGCCCGATCCGTCTGCCAATGCGCAACATCGGGGGTCTGGCTCTGCCAACCCTGCGGCCGCGGACTAAGAAGCACAGATAACACGTACGACTCCGTCTGGCGCTGGCGGATGCAGTATGACCCCTCGCTCACGGAGGGGAGTAGACGGTGTGGGAGGGCCGGGGGATGTGCGGCGGCGGTGGGGGTGGAGGAGGAGGTTGATTGCGATGCGGAGGATGGGCGGGAGGGCGATAGTCGGGGCGCGACGAGCCCGACGCCGAGTTTGGGGAGTGGTAGTGGCAGTGAGAGGAGGGGCGCGGGGTATGCGAGGCATGAGATTGAGGGGATTGGAGGGGTGGTGAAGAGGAAGCTGATTAGGAGGGCGAGGGTGGGGGCGCCGGTGGAGGAGTGGGAGGATGAGAGGGGGGTGGGGAGGTTTATGGTGAGGGAGAGGGAGGGGGGGAGGAGTTGGTGTGGGTGGTGTTGGAGGGTTGTGGCGGGGGAGGGGGAGAGGGGGGAGTGGGGGATTTAGGGGGGGAAAGGAGAGTGAGGTGGTTGGATTGCTTGTTTGCTGTTGTAGTAGTGAGAGTATGGTGTAGTACAGGCGTAGATGGCTTGTACGTTTGTAGGGGGTTGTGGGATAGCTTTGAAGATGATTACATGATGATGAAAACATGAAATAGAAGAGGAACCAGGTATAATTAAAGTTAATGAATTACCAGAAAATACAATAGCTACATATGCTCAAGGTATTCATCCTTTTAGTATAATCTAGTATGGCTTCAGTATAAATTCACCCTGACCCAAACGCCAAACAACCCCTCCCCCGCAATCGCGGCTAATAAATAATCCGGCCCATGGAAGCTTCACGAAACTAGGCGCCGGAGCTCTTAACCCCCCACCAACCACCACCGAACAAAGCAAACAAAACACCTCGATCTTCAGCTTCACACAACTTCCATACAAAAATCAACCTGCTACCTCACATCACCCCCCTGACCACTTCTCTACTCTCAACTTCTCGACACCCCCAAACCGCAACCATGCCCAGCCCCCTTGTCTACTTCGACATCAGCATCGGCTCCAAGCCCGTCGGCCGCATAATCTTCACCCTCTACGATGCTATCGTCCCCCTCACCGCCGCGAACTTCCGCTCCCTCTGCACGGGCGACAAGGGCATTGGCAAATCCGGCAAACCCCTCTCCTACGCCGGCTCCAGCTTTCACCGCGTAATCAAGCAATTCATGATCCAAGGCGGCGACTTCACCGCCGGCAACGGCACCGGCGGGGAGTCGATCTACGGCGAGAAGTTCGCGGACGAGAATTTCGAGATTAAGCACACCAAGCCCTTCCTGCTGAGCATGGCGAATGCGGGCCCAGGCACAAACGGGAGCCAGTTCTTCATCACCACAGTCCCGACCCCGCATCTGGATGATAAGCATGTGGTGTTTGGGGAGGTGGTGGCAGGAAAGTCAATTGTGCGCCAGATCGAGAACCTGCCCACCCAGGGCTCCGACAAGCCCGCCAAGGACGTCACCATCACGGCCTGCGGTGAGCTCCCAGCGGACTACGAGGTGGGTGATGCGAAGAAGGCCGATGCGACCGGAGACGCCTACGAGGATTTCCCCGAGGACGCCAAGGTGGGCGACAAGGAATTCGAAGCCTCGGAGATTGTCAAGATCGCCACGGCGCTGAAGGAATACGGCAACACGGCTTTCAAGTCCGGAGACCTCCAGCTGGGGCTCGATAAGTACCAAAAGGGGCTGCGCTACCTCAACGAGGACCCGGATCTCGATTCCGCCTCTGCGGACGACAAGACAGCCCTCCGCCAACTCCGCTTTACCTTGAACTCCAACTCCGCCCTGCTGGCGAACAAGCTCTCCCTCTTCCCCGATGCCGCCAAGGCCGCGACGTTCGCCCTGGAAGTCCCATCCATCACCGACGTCGAGAAGGCGAAGGCGTTGTACCGCCGCGCCCTGGCGAGCGTGGGATTGAAGGACGACGAGGCTGCGTTGAAGGATCTCGAGGAGGCGAAGGCACTTGTTCCCGGCGATGCGGCGGTGGTGAAGGAGTTGGGTGCTGTGAAGGCGAGGGCGGCGGAGAGGGCGAGAAAGGAGAAGGCTGCTTACGGAAAGTTTTTTGACTAAGTGATTGGAGGGTTTGTTGGTGTTAGCGGGTTGGGTGGATGGGGGAGTCTGGGTTAGAGAGAGTGGGAGAGGTGATTTTTAAAAAGGGGGTGCTGATGATTATGTTGTGGAGGAGAGCGGGCGAGCGGGAAGGAATAGTCGTGACATCTCAAGAGCGATGGAATGAAGTAGATGAATGAATATTCCAACATTTCAAACTCATGGCCTGGCAGGTGAGGTGTATAAGTAATCCACCTCAGACGAAATTTCACAACTCCCGATCAGCAAGCAGTATACCGAATCAAACACCCCAACTCCACATCACAACATAGACAAAAAGTATAACTATCACATTACAGCACTATATATCCAATGATACTCGAAGAATAACCACATACGACCATAGACTTAAGAGAATTGGGCATCCCGTCCGCTCTGCCATACACAAGCTCCAGGATCACCTGGATAGTAGTATCAATCGTGCCAGTAGGCATAGCGTGGAGTTTAAACTCTGTGCCGCTTTGAAGGTTGCAGCGAAGGTGAGTCGTAGGTGGGCAGGGTGAGCATAATGGGGCGGAGCAATTTTTCACGTCAGTTTCGCGTCAAGTCTGAAGTTCAGCCGTCTTGGCATATTATACTTAAGTAACGGTATATTTTTACTTGATTCGTCGTCTATCTGGGCCACCTTCACCCACCTTCTCGGAGCCTGGAGAGTGAGAAACTAATTATACACTTCGGCTTAGAGGTACATAATTTTTAGAGTTTAGGCTGCCGGTTTAGGGTGTTTCAGGCCTTAATTTTCAGCTCGTCGAAGTACCCACTATCCCCGCACCAGAGCTCTGGTGCCTGACACTTAGTTAGTAAGCACTAGGAGCATAATCAACTACTCACTCTCTAGCTAGGCAACCATTGAGCAACTCCAGGCATAATTTATAAAGTAAGTAGGTATATTTACTTCTATTTTAGGCAGCCATACTTGGTATAATCCAGTGGTTTGATTATCTTACTTTCATTGGGTATGGACCAGAATCCTCCGAGATCTCCAATATGCTAGGTGGCAGGGTTGAGTCATTGATATTATGGGAAGTTTTTCCATGTAAACATTCTCTACCCTGTCCTCCATTCCCTAGTTCTATAGTTTCCTACACAGCAATCTAATACTGGCAGTTTCATACTCTACACTACACACTCCATTTAAAACCGCTACAATGTCTACCATCCTCCAAAAAACCAGGGACAAGGCCGAGCAAGAAGGGTCCGCCGTCACCCAAATAGTTCGAACGAGTTATACCTCCCACCCCGTTTCCATTCCCGACAACTTCCTCGCTCCCCTTGCCGACCCATCAAGCATCACTGTCTCGAAAATTGATTTTGCCAACACGGAACTACCAGAGTACAAAGACCTTTACGCTGTAGTCCTCGACAACGTCCTCTCCCCTGAAGAATGCGAGGAGCTGATCCACCTGGTGGAGCAATCCGCCGGCGCACACAGGGACGATGAGACAGTTGAGAACAATGGCTGGAAGCCGGCGATGGTGAATGCAGGGTTCAATAAGGAGTTCCTTGCTCTAGATTACAGGAACTCGGATCGGATAATCTGGGATAGCGAGGTGATTGTACAGCGACTCTGGGGGCGGATTGTCGGGTCCGAGGGTATAAAAGAGCATCTTAGTATGCTGGAGGGGGAGAAGTACCTCCCTGTTATGGGAGAACGGGCAGTACGGAGGGGCGACAGATGGGTTGTTTCGCGCAAGGGACCTAACGAACGGATGCGATTTTTGAAGTATGGTGCTGGGCAGTTTTTCAGGCGTACGTCACCTCCTTGCCCTTTACCTATTTATCCTGTTGGCAGTGAGAGAGTCTAACAGCAGCAGCGCACTGTGATGGCATGTACGAATCGCCAGACGGCAAGCAGCGCTCTTTCTACACGCTACATCTCTATCTTAATGATTCCGCTCAAGCGCTCGGGATTAAGGAACCTAAACCGGAATCTCAGAGGAAGAAAGATAAAGCCGGCTTAGCGGTTGAGATGCTTCGTGGAGGTGCGACAACCTTCCATTCGTATGATGAGCGTAGGAGACTAGATGTTGACCCTAAGGCGGGGCGGGTCCTTATCTTCCAACAGAAGAAGATGTTTCATTCTGGAGACGATGTTACGGCAGGGATCAAGTACACGATGAGATCTGATTTGATGTATGAGTTTGAGAATGAGAATGATGGTGATGATGATATTACCTTTGCCTAATTTCTTAAGCTAGATACAACGCCCAGTCATCTCGTCATTATAGTAGTGTTAGAGTTATACCTTCACGTTCTCATTCTATATAATGAGCCTATGTTCTATAGTTATTAGAGACAACGGTCACATGCATGCACCTCCATACGGTCACATGGAGAGCGATGCTGGGTCTGCGCATTACGCGCTGCTCAGGCATATATAGTAACTGCCTCAGCGTAGAGAAACTTAAATCAATTTCAATTTGAAAGCTGCCTATAGTATGGGGAGCGTTGGGAGTATCCGATACCTCGACCCAGAGCCAGGGAATCGGCAGAGAATATTGGATAGAATACATACAAAATAGAGGTTTATCTCCTCGTAGCGTAGGACAGTTGAATAAATCCCATTGAAATCTCCAATAAGATAGACGCCTACATACACGTTCACATTACGGAGTGTCGCGAACTAGACCCGTCTCAATCCCACCTGGTGAAAACTGAGTAGTAGTTAATTTAAAAGCTTCTCAATCTTGGCATTGCCAGCTCAAAAGCTTCGCGGTCTTGGCATTCTCAGTTTAAAAGCTTAAAAGCTTAAAAGCTTCGCGATCTTAGCGTCCGGGTGTTTTTATTTTTCTATAGAAGGAGGCGGATGAATCATAACGTCGGCATAATAACTCATAGTTAGTTAAAGTACAGGGCCCGATATTAAAGTGTCAAGCTGAACTACAAGTAGTTTATTGTGTTATGTCAAGATTGTCCGACGCGAATCTGTATCATGCAATTTCCCCTTGTTATTCATTCCCTGTCGATTTCAAAGAAACTCGAACTAGTTACGCACTCATACTAACATACGGAGTATTAACCATTATTAACTATATCAATATCAAAAAGAGCGGCTGTTCCGTGCCGTGTGCCTTTTCTTCGGAGTGGATTTTAGACTAGTTTACGCCACCAACAACTAGTTTATATCTCGGTGTGGTAACTTCATGTCACCTATAGACGGGCCCCTGCTACATGTCGGAATTATCGAATGTTCTCTTTTGGCTAAATAGCACGCATCCTTCAGCCAGGCAAAGACCCCCTACTGTAAGGTACCAACACCGGCGATTTCCCCTCCGGCTTGAAATAAAAAAGTATTGTATGCACAATAGGAAGGTGGGGATTGGAATCCGAGTAAGTCGATGGGGTCTAAGCGTTAGCTGGATAATATGGTACCAACTGGAGATAATACGGAACCATTTGCTTATGCTAGTAACTTACCATCGATCACACACGAGGGATGAATTGGCGGTCACAATATGCATCATCTCAATTCGTACAAGGAAGATTATTTTAACCGCCAACGTAACTACCAACACTCAATTTTAAATTGTAGAGCCACTGAAACTTCACCCACCTTATCAAGACCCAGTGGTGGTAGCTTGCGGGTGTAGCGCTGTGCCGTCGAATGCATTTGCGAAGACCAAAACCCCATATGCTGGCGCAGAGGTCGCAATGACAGTAGCGTAAGCTGTCGAATCGTAGCTAGTGATGTCCATCAGGGCATTTGCATAGATATGAGATGTGCATGTAGCATTCAAGCCAGGACGATTCGCATTGCTTTCGTTCGGAAGGAATAGGTTGAAGTTACTATGAGATGTATTAGTAAAATTTAAACGGAGCTGGGATAAGTATAGCCGTACGGTGGACAGCATATTAGGTAGGTGCTATTGAAATACGAGGCCTCCCAATTGTATGGGCAGACCAACTCGGCGAAAGGTGGCAGGATAGTACTATAGACAGCACTTGCGATGACACTGTCTGCAAACTGAGTTGGATAGCAAGATGTGACTGTTGAAGTTGGGACTGGGATAATGGCGTTGTCCCAGATTCCATTTGACGAATAAGCCATTTGAGTCAGCGTTTCCTGGGTGCATTTCGCAGGTGGAGTGAACGTGGTGGTAAGGGCCATATTATATGACGACGTCGAACAGCTCAGCCTGTCACAGGTAAAGCAGCTTGCATCATAGTAGTCGAATAGAGGGTTTCCAGCACCGGGAAGTAACGCGTTTGGCCCATAGTGCAAATTGCAGTAGCTGCCTTGAATGAAGTAAATATTCGTGCAACACGACGTAGCTAGACATTTAGCACTGCAAGCAGCGAGGCTCGCGACGTAAGGAGTCCCAGTGCCGTATCCAATAAGAGTTCCAGCACCTGTCACTGCATGCGAAGAACCTCGACCGCCGCAAATGGCACCAGTGGGCGTGGGTGAGGCTATTCCGGAGACGGTTGTGCAGCCTGTAGCCGTTGGAAAAGATGTCGTAGTGAGCGTAGATGATATGGATGTAGATACCGATGTCGTAGGCACCAAAGTCTGTGGACAGGTGAAGCAGCTCACGTCGTAAAACGCAAACTGCGGGTTACCAGCGCCCTCAAGGAAAGAATCTGGACCGTAGTGCAAGTTGCAATAGCTTCCTTTGATGAAATAGATATTGGTGCAAGTAGCTGTTGCTAGACATTGCGCACTGCAAGCAGCGAGACTTGTCGCATAGATACTAGAACTGCCATATCCAATGATGGTTCCAGCCCCCGTCAAAGGCGTTGAAGCGCCACTGGCGCCGCAAGTAGCACCTGATGGTGTTGGCGAAATAACTCCTGAAATGGTTCTGCAGGCTGTTGAAGGAGGAGCTGTGGTTGCTGAAGCTGTGCTACACGTGAAGCAGCTTCTGTCGTAGAACTGAAACAGCGGCGTTCCAACGCCTTTGTTAAATGCATCTGAACCAGAGTGTAGGTTGCAGTTGCTTCCCTGGATGAAATATATGTTGGTGCAAGCAGCAGTGGCCAAGCATTGCGCGCTGCAAGCTGAAAGACTTGCAACGTAAGGACTGCCAGCAACATATCCGATGATAGTTGCAGCTCCTGTTAAGGCCTTTGAACTACACCAACGCCACAAATAGCACTCGATGGAGTTGGCGAAATAACCCCTGAAATGGTCTGGCAGGCTGGTGAAGCCACTCCAACCGATGATAAAATCAGATCCCGTGGTTCTATGGCCAGAGTTTGCACAGGAGACGGCGATGGCTTGTCGGCATGTCGTACTATCTGGTATCCAAAGCCAGTGAAGGAGACTGACAATACGATGATAAATGCTCTGAGAACAAACATTGCAGGTTGGAACAAGAGTAACCACTCTGTAGATGGGCACAGTTTAATGTTAGCGATATATGAAGATAATGGTTTATGGTATCAAGAGATAACTAATATTGCTTGCTCAGGGACGTAGCTAACTACGATACAACCTTGCGAGCTCAGCTTCCACAAAGATTGAATCGACCTCATATTTCTGATGACCATGCATTGATATCCACAAATGCCAAGAAACAATAAGTAATGAGGAGACATATAGGCTGAAGCGGCATTGCGGCATCCTCGGAAATCCTCGGAAACGAAATGAATATTTGTTCGTTTTCCAACAGGAACTTATATTATATGTGCATTCATGATGCGGCGTACCTTGTATATGCTAACAAGTAACGCCGACATATGGTTAACTACTGCACGAACGGCGCATCCTAGTGGAGCTGTATTATATTATTGGATATGTAGGTGGTGCTTGCACCCCCCCTGCCTGTCATGCTATGTACCTGGTTCCGCCACCTCTGGTATCGACTTTATACACCATGGCCCGTGCTAGTGGCCTCGCTTTCATTGTAGTTATTTCCTACATCGCCCAAAGAGCGCCTGCCTTCATTATCGATTTCCATCTCTTACCGTCCAGCGTTCATCAGAGCGATGGCTTCTTCCCACTTTGCTTCGCGGATCTTTCTCCTCTTCCTATGTTGTCTCACGGTTCTTTCGAGCTCATCCGAAGAGGCACATGCACCGCCAACCCATCTAAGGCACCAGATTCGAGCACTTGCGTCAAGCCCGACCTATAAGAGCCAAAACGCTACCACGGGTGAAATCCTCAAGGCGAACAGGCTTATACAAGAAGCAATTGTACCTACAGCAGGGTATTTATAATACCCACCGTGTTGAAAATCCCCCAAGAAACAGTTATACGTCGCAAAAGACTACTCAATCCAAATCTGCTAAGGGAAAGAAAATTGCCGCGCCTGTGCGGCCGACGCTCAACAGCACTCTACTGAACGCAGCAAAGCTGATCGCAGAACGCGATGCTGCTGCACAGCATGCGTCCGGAGCTCTGCATAAGATTTATAATCAGCCAAAGCACCTCCCTAGAGCCGATGCTGCTAGTGCCAACGGGAAAAGAGATCTCGGCACTTACTGGTTAGAAGAGATAACTCATACGGGCCGTTCTCCAATGGGAGGTGATCCGTCTTACAAGGTATGATATCCCAACTCAACTTACAAATATTCTTACTTACATCGTGGCGGCAAAAAGGTTTATCGAAACGTCAAAGATCCGCTCTTCGGAGCGGTGGGTGACGGCTTAACGGACGATACTGCAGCTATCAATGCAGCCATTGCATATGGTGGCAACTGTGGTGCCAATTGCGAATCATCCTCTGTAAAAGGAACTTTAATCTACTTTCCGTCTGGGACGTACTTGATTTCCGCGCCTATCAATGCATACTATTACAGCCAACTCGTTGGGAATGTAAGCTCAATTTCTGTGAGGTTTAACTTCTAGGCTAATTCCTGGCGTTTAGCCAAACCCCCCTATTATTAAACTGGCAGCTTCTTTCATTGGCCTTGGTATGTCCCTTCCTCTCCTGATAAAAATGAGTATACTAATCATATTTAGGGGCAATTCAAACTGACGTTTATTATCCGACTGGTTCAGGTGGTGAATGGTATATCGAGGTATATAACTTTACTTTCATTTGTCTCTATTATCGCTGTAGTAGTTAAAGTCCTACTAACATATCGCATTTTAGCAATCTAATTTTTATCGACAAGTGCGCAACTTTTCAATTGATATTACAGCGGCAACTGTCGACAAGGCTTCAGCGTTTCACTGGCAGGTTGCACAGGCGACTTCCCTAACTAATGTGTACATATATGCCAGCTCAACACCAAGGAACCACACAAATCGGCATGTTCACTGAAAATGGAAGTGGAGGGTTCATGTCAGATTGTTTTTTCGAAGGTGGCAACTACGGGTTATGTATGTTTATGTCTGTCCGTCATAGGAGTTCGAAGGCTAATTTCTACAGACGGCGGCAACCAACAATACACGGTTAGAGGCTTCGAGTTCTCAACCCAAGTTACAGCATCTATCTGCCTTCTTTGGGACTGGGGATGGACGTGATCGGGTGTCCATATAGACAATGTTCCTACCGGAATACTTTTAATCAACCCTGAGGCGCCCAACGGCCAGCAAGCAGGATCGACGTATCTTTTAGACACATCGTTTGGCAATGTCGGCACTGCAATCAAAGCCGAATTCCCCATGGCCACAATCCTCGAGTCTAGCATCATCACCCTTGACAACGTCTAGCTATTATCTGTTTCCACTGTCGTTGAGTTTTCAAACGGCGACACATTAGCTATTGACGCGTCGAAAAACATTGACTTTATTGTGGTTGGCAATTTAGAAGCCGATGGCCAATACATTAGCACTTTCGATCTTAGCGCTAATATCCCCACCCGCCCTGGAAACTTAACTACCGAATATTTATATTACATTAAGAATATGTATATTAGCCGTCCTAGGAATTAATATCCACACCTTGATACAGGATCGGTCATTTCCGTCAAGGATCATGGAGTTAAAGGCGATGGTGTTACAGACGACTCGGACGCAATTATCGCAGTTATCCTCTTGGCTACAGTGGACAACCTCATCTACTTCCCAGCTGGGTCCTATATTGTTACCAAGACGATTCTCATTCCACCAAACACGCGGATAACCGGCGAGGTGTGGTCCTAAATTGTTGCGAGAGGCTCATACTTTGCGGATGCCAGTAGTCCAGAGGTTATGATCCGGGTTGGAGGACCTGGCGACGTCGGGGTCGTTGAAATCTCAGATATCCTTTTCACTTCTATTGGCGCTCTGCCAGGCCTTGTCATGATGGAATGGAACATTCAGGGAGATGCTCAAGGCACTGCAGGCATATGGGACTCGCATTTTCGCGTGGGTGGCGCCCTTGGCACAGAGCTTCAAGTAGCACAGTGCCCGCCTGTCTCTAGTATCAAGACCTCATGTGTTGCTGCGGCTATGATAATGCACATTACACCATCTGCGAGCGGTTACTTCGAAAATATGTGGCTATGGGTGGCTGATCACGACATTGATGATCCTACAAATACTCAGCTTTCCATTACAGTTGCGCGAGGGTTGCTTATAGAATCAAGTGGGCCAACTTGGTTTTATGGCACGGCTTCGGAGCACTCGCTTTTATACCAGTACAACTTTTACAACACGACAAACTCCCTAGCGGCAATGATTCAAACAGAGTCTCCATATTATTAATATACAATTGCAACAGAATCTCCAGGCCCTTTTAGTTCGTCAATTGGTCAATTTCCAAATGACCCAATTTTCCCGGATGCAACATGTACTGGCACGACATTAGGGTGCAACTTTGCATGGGCTGTTATGGCCAAAGATGCGACATCCGTTACTATTGCAGGTGCCGGTCTCTATTCTTGGTTTGACAACCTTGACCAAAGCCAGGCCTGTGTTGATACACAGGACTGCCAACAACGACTCATCTATCTCAATGGTGGCAACACCGGCTTTTCGATTTTTAACCTGATCACTATTGGAGCTGTGGAGATGATCAGTGATATTGAAAATGCAGTTGTAGTCTCAGCAAAGAATAACACCCAAGCTATCGCCCATCCTTTCTGGAGTGCGCTTGGGGCATACATCGACGATAGCGAGGTTGGAATCACTGTGTGTGACGACAACGATGTCTCAGATGCATGTATGACTATTCCAACATGTGACCTCACTCTTGAGTTCGACAGCTTAGACGCCCTCGAGGCGGCCGCTGGCACATTTCCAGCTATATGCACAGATTCGTACGCTGTTGGCGCGCTCTCAAGTATGCTTGAAGCAGCTTTGGCCAACTTTACAGCTATTAATGACGGTTTATGATGATGTGTGGAGCGATTATGTCACATATGTCAAAGAGATCATACCACAATCACTCGTTGACTACATGATAGGTCCAACAGCAAACAATCCTTCTGGTGGGCCTGGGAATAAATACTTTACGTGCATTTTGGAGGAAGATTTTCAGAATAGAACTGCCCAGACTTGTCCTATGGATTCTCGAAGCTTGAGCGACAATATTTACACCCTATACTATATTTTAAACAACTCGACCGGGTTCTATTCTGAGCTGGAGTCATCCTACAGAGTTACCCCTGACTGGGTTACATTCGGCGAGGTCGAATATAGGCCACAATGTTTTAACACCGATTGTCAACTACTAGCAATCGACCAAGAAAGCCTAGGCGTTCCATTACCATCTGACAATATCACTGTACCGAATCCCAAGGATACTATCACAACCGCGCTGCCAAAAATAGCCAATCTAACCAATCTGATATACTCTACCCAGGTAGATCTAAATCTCGGCTCCTGGTTTGGACCCGTTGATGATGTTATCCAAGTTATATCAATGCCAGTATTTATGATCTTACAGGCCGTAGACTCTATGGCGCAAGTTAAGGCTATCGGCGATAAAGTGAGGGCAGAAGAAAAGAAGAACCGTATCCTGGAGATCATCGGGATCGTCTTTGCATTTCTACCCTTTGTCGGTGAGACTTTAGGTTTCGTAGGAGATCTAGCCATAGCAGGAAGAATCCTCTCTCTGATTGGTGAAGCGGGCAACGCGGGAGTAACTGTTGCAGGCATCGTTAACGATAAAGACTCGGCACCAATGCAAATTATGGGTCTATTGGGGGGGTTCTCGAGAACTAAAGCAGAGTTTTCGAGATTGGCCAGCTTACGCCGTGATTTCACTTCTGTTGACGCTGGGAAGATTGGCTCTGTGTTCAAGGTCCATGACGACCAGCTGCAAACCATCATAAAAGCCTGTAAGATTTAGGCATAAGTTGCCTAGTCATTCAAAGTGGTATAATCTATATTTTTGCCTCACATCCTCGTGATTTGGCTCGTTGGATAACCGTATTCATTCCCCGTATAATAACTCCTAAACAATGCGACTGGAAATATCCGCGGCACTGTGACTATAATGGGCGATTTGAACTTGCTATATATTCGACGCAAGCTGCTAAGTCAGGACGAGTGATGAGGGTGCGGACGAAGACAGTGAGCTTGTCATCCTCTAAGTTCCAGTTCTCGCAGTTCCAGTCGGCATAGTGCTCAGAAAGTTCAGTATCGACTGAGCGAGCGAGATTACCGCATGCGTAATAGTGAAAGAGGACGGGCTGTGCTATAGAGAATATTCTCTTTGATGTACGGCATAAGACTGCCAAGGTAACTTTGTCGGTACGGGCCTCTTGGGTATTCGAGTTGGGGAATACTCCCGGATTTTGGCAGTGAGAGCATAGGTAGGAACATATTTGGGCGATTATTTCGTTTGGCAATGAGTGAGGTTCCATCTTCCGAGTATGCGGGGAAACAGATACGGGCAGAGGCTGTCAGCTCTCCTTGAAGCGACTGACAGTAGAAAGACTTGCTTTCAAAGCCAGAAGTTTTGCTAATGCCCATTATTATATATTTATCTAGGAAATCACTGAGTCAGAAGTTGGACGTACAGGGGAGCGCATGGGCGGTTTGGCGTGATTGCTATTGGGTCAAAGGTTAAATGTAATGTCCCAGCGTATAAACAACATAGCACACCAGCCTTCCTTTGAAATCAGCCGGATGTGAATAACGCTAAGCAGCAAGATCCGCCACCGTTCTGTGTATTACGCTGTACGTATATTACTCCGCTAGCGGCAATGTTAGAAGAATCCTATTCTGTTGTTAGAACAAATTTGTGCACAGTGTGTTCCATTGCCACGAAGGGGTGGGGATGCGAAAAACATGACAACACGTCTCGCTTTACATTGCTTAATCTTGTATCTAGACTACTTCGGATCCTGCACAGCTACATTTTGGTGCGGCGGAGCAGGAACATGGGCCCTGGTATACCGTAGTCCTTAATAGGTTAGCTGTATCAAGTAACCATATGTAGTAATATAAAAATCAATCAGACTGACCACTCTTGGTGCTGGTGCCAGTATAATCAGGCGTCAGTTTGGTTTTAGCTGGGAATCGTAGATAAATTGGTGCATAGTCGCAAAATAGGCCGAATTATCACTTTGGCCGCTTGCGCTCCACCGGTCCACCCTCCCCCTTTCTCCTCCTGACCCCTTTCTCCTCTTGTCCCCTTTCTCCTCTTGTCCCCTTTCTCCTCTTGTCCCCTTTCTCCTCTTGTCCCCTTTCTCCTCCTGTCCCCTTTCTCCTCCTTTCTCCTCCTCTCCCCTTCTCCCGTCTCTTCTCCCTTTTTCCTATCTCCCACTCCCTACCTCATCTCATGCGACTGTCCCCCACCTCCCTCGGCCCCCATGGTCCGCACATACATCTCATACATCGGTGGCGGACTACCCGCCTGCGACTGCGCTGCGCTGCTGAATCCCGCTGTTGCTGGTCCTGGTCCTGGCGCTGGCGTTCCGCCCGATAACTCGTACTGCGGCCTAGGCGAGGCTGTGAATCCACCTACTGCATGGGGCGGGCCGCCGTTGAACCTCCCCGCTGTGGGCACCGTTTGAGGCGCCGGCGAGCTGGACATCTCGTGGTGAACCCCCTGCGCCCCAGGCCACTGCGGAGGCTGGGCGGGTGTCACGGTAGCTTGTCCAAATGACTGGTGATGGGGCTGCGCGGCGCTGGATTGGGGGGAGGGGGCGTGTGTTTGGGTTTGCGCTTGGGTGTATGCGCCGGGTGGGGGGTAGTATTGCTGCATTCCTGGTTGGGATTGGAAGGGGGAGGTGGGGGGGAAGGTTGTGGGGATGAATGCACCCGGCTGCTGGTGCGGGTTGAATGGCGCGTTGGAATTGAAGGGTGCGTGAGGTTGGTTTGGGTTGAATGTGCCGGGCTGCTGGTTCGGGTTGAAAGCGCCATGTAGCTGGTTTGTGTTAAAGGGGACGGGAGCAAGTGGCACGATGCCCTTCCGCCGGCGGTGCGTCTCGATGCATGCTATGATGAAGAGGGAGATTTGGATAAGCCTAGCAACGAATGGGTTAGTTGATGCTGGTAAGAACGTATTGTCTGGCGGGGTATCATACGTTGCGATTATACTAAAAGACACAGCAACGATAAACAGCGTGGCGAAATTTGCATACGCATCATAATAGTACTGGCCACCCCAAGGGTAATAACCCAGTCCAGGCGCCAGCAAACCCGTACAGATCGCGAGTGCAAGCCATAGAATCAGGTCGACGCCGACGCAGGCGCCTGGATGGATGCCTTTGTAGGTGCGTCGACGGGCAATCAGAGTGATTCCCTCGGCGATATTCCATGCCAGTGTGACACCAGTCTGTGCGAGGTAGATTGTTAGAAGTCGTCAAGTGCAGACTATGGGATGGAGACTCACTGGAGCTACCAGAAGAATCTCGACGTAATAAGTTGCGGAGCCTAGGCCGACGACTGAGAGACAGAGAGCGCTCGAGATGCAGCGCAAAGACAATTTCGTGATCCAGAGCCTCTTTGGTTCATTGCGAACTTGAGGCGGCTCTGCATAGGGGCCCATGGCCACCGCCATTGTCGCTGTGAGAATGCGTGTTTCTCACTCGGCTCAAAATCGTCGCATGAACACCCCTTTTCGTCGCGCAAAAATCGCCAGTACGATGAAACTTGCAACAGAAAGGCATGCGTAGGACAACTGCGCGTCTAGGGAAGAGGAGGTCGTGGGCCATTTTTAGGAGGGGATGGGCGCAACCAGACGCAGGGGCGACAAGGCTGTGGGCATAAATTGCATCGACGTTGAAAATGCCTCTTTGGGATGATGGCGGGCAGCCACGGCTGGGAAAAGTAAGCAGTTCGCAAAGTTACCCCGACTAGGTGGCTTGGGATGTGGTCTGTGTGAAGGAATGGCTGGTGCTTGTTTTATCTTGGGGGATTGTTTTGATGATTGTGGTGGAGTATTGGTTTAATAATAGATTATTTTGCAGCTAGTTGTGCATGTCTACTTAACGTACTTAATAAGTAAGCGGATCGTATATGTCAACGGATCACGACCCCACCAATTTCGGCGATTCTCAACGCAATTA